>JANSTR010156906.1:0-10354 GCA_025434805.1 Antipathozoanthus remengesaui
ATATTTACAATGACTATGAATTATATATGTACGGTAAAAATAAAAAAATATAAACGAATATGCCAGATCTGAATTTTGAATTCTTGCCTCAGTAGGTTGCTTAAAGTTTTTCAATAGCATGTAGTTAACCTTACTCCACAGTTTTTAAATGTCTAACAGTCGGTATATGTTTTTATGCCTTACTCTTATGTCACTGCGGTTTTGGTTTGTCCAGAGTGGATTTGACTTTTTTACCCACGAGTCCATATTTGCAACCTTCAGAAGTTAGTTGGACAGTACAGATGTGTCATGTACAAACTTGGCGCTGACATGCCTGTATAGCAGGCGCTCGGCGTCCTAATCACCCACAACTATAACTAGCGCGGTCGTCACGTTCGGTTGAGTAAGCAAACCGGAGCGCCTGCTATGCAAGCTAGGCGCTGGCCATTGCAGTTCTTGTATGTTGTACAGGGTGTTCGCCTTGAAAAGTTAGATTGGTGCAAGAGAGAACCAGGTTTCTTCTTGTCGTCTGTAAAGTCGCTGTGGTGCGTGAAGTAATCTTTTGCTTTGATACCATCACTGTGTGGAATGTTTGTGAAGTGTATAGAGACTTGAGGTCCCAAGTACAGTGGAACCCTGTTAATACGGTCGCCAACGGGTCAAACTACAAATTGGCCGTATTAACGGAGTAGTGTACAATTTCATGACATAAGTCAATGGTAACAAGTAAAATCCTGTATATCTGTTAGGCTAAAATCCTCAATTTAAACCTTCACTTCATAACCAATTTTAATAGGTTCTTATTTTACAAAAATTATCTTCTGGACGTTGAGAACACCTTTCCTGTGGGAAATATCTACAACACAGACAAAAATTCAACTGAGCAAGGTGTGAAATTAAATTAACATATCACAACTGGGCGTTTTAGTTTTCTAAATTTATGCAAGTGGCCGTATTAAAGGAGTGGATTTATAAGAGATTATACTGTTTGGAATTACAAAACGTGGCCGTTAACAGAAATAACAAGATGACCGTAATAACGATCTGACCGTAGGGTATGGTAATACTGTAACTATCTAGTGTATATTATTACTCTATATTTTTTAAAAGTGTACGTAGAAAATCGTTCTCGTCCTTGAGATGATAATGATGTGTTTATTATTAAACATCTAGCAGGTTTGTCTGCAACAATACTACGGTTAATATACTTTGTTGTCGTGACGTGCTGTTTGTGACAAAGGCCCCGAACCTGTTAGTAGTTGTGGCATGTGTTGTCAGACTCTTGTGTCTTAACGTGTAATTCGTCTGTGTCTTGGAAAGCCTACTTCTAACTAGCTTGTAAACTGGATTCTCTGGTTTTATGGTACTGAAAAACCTGTCGCACATGGAGAGTCTTATCATGTAACGATTGAATGTTTGCTACTCTAAGCGCTTCGTCATATTGTGTACCCCGTAACTATTGTTCTGAGTGCAAACCTTTGGACCCTTTCGATATGCGAGCAATACACTAGTACTGTCACAGGGACGGATCTAGAATTTTAGGCGGCACGGGCCCCCCATGCCCCTCCCTTGGATCCGCCCCTATGTTACTATATTAGGGGAGGAGGCGCTTTAATGATCTAAGAACGTATGAACGACGGTTGTTCTTTATTACAATGCAGTCACAGTAAACCGCTATTTTCAGATTTTCACTCATATACACACCGAGTAACTTGAAGGGTCTGACTTGTTCCGTTTGTGGTGATGGACGGACACTAAAAGCTATTATATTGGAACAA
Source organism: Antipathozoanthus remengesaui (assembly GCA_025434805.1). Classification (NCBI taxonomy): domain Eukaryota; kingdom Metazoa; phylum Cnidaria; class Anthozoa; order Zoantharia; family Parazoanthidae; genus Antipathozoanthus; species Antipathozoanthus remengesaui. Next base: position 1,758 of record JANSTR010156906.1, read on the forward strand.
GCCTCTCGACATGGCTTTCTACTTGGGTGGATTGAGGCACATATTGTTGTTACATAAGAAATTTTGAACATAAGAAAATGGAGAAAGCTTAACATTTCGAGCGTCAGCATTTTGCAGATGAACGGCAAACCGATTCACTTGGTAGCTAATATGTTTTAAAGCATATAAGAAAATTAAAAGCGTTAAGAAATCCCCATTTTCTTTTCGCCATTTTTAATATCTCTGTTGAAATGGGACTTTTGCTTCTGAATATGCATTTTGCGATTTCATTCTAACCTTCGCTGACGTAGAAATATTTTCCATTGGGATCCGCTGCATTCCATTGGTCGAGCTATCCGTTATCTTTCATTTGATTGGTCCAACAAAAGCTTAGCCAAAGTGGTTGATAATCATGATAATTGGCTAATTTAGTATCTTAAAAAGTTTATGTTATCTGCATAAAAGATCATAGCAATGCTATGAAACAACCAGGTTTCAACTGAAAACGTTCGAGAAGTAAGTTAAACAAAGCTTCGAGTAATATTTGATGAGACACTTGATTGAAATAGTGCGCTCTTATTTGTCTGTCACACCAGTTCACTCAACGAATGTTTTATGTTTTATCATTTCTTTGTACCTAATATACTCATTTCGTCAGTAGTATATGGCGTCATCTATCCGCCATCTTGAATATTATATCATGTAACTGCCCTATTTCTCACGGGAGGGTAGCGCAACGTGCCAGCGCCAACATCAGTGGATTGTAACTTTACAATTGTTCGGCATAATCAATCCAAATTATTGGGCTTTTCCTCGAATGTATTAGCGAAGACAATGATATTGTTTAATTATTGGTTTTGATACTGAGTGTTGTCATGACAGCGGCGTTCTGAATGGCTGTTTTGGTCTAATTTAGTCATTTGCCGTTTTCAGTTGTTTTATTAGGTTTTATAACTTGAAAGTCAAAAATCTAGTTATGTTAAGCACTTCCGAGCGATGTTAAAGTGTGTTTGGATTATTTAAGGTAGTATATGACCTCAATAAATTGCGAAATAGGGCCGTGATATAAAATTCAAGATGGCGCATAGATGACATCATTATGGCTTTATTATTAGATATTTTGGCATCTATTCTAGATTTTTGCTCGGTGTGAGTTATTTTAATCCAAATTTAGTCAAATAGCTGTTATAATTATATAAAATACCTCGTTGAAAACACTACTCCCCCACCTCCACATTTCATTTATTCTACATTGCTGACTACATATTTTTAAAGTTTATATAAGTATACAGCTCAAATATCTTGTTGTAAAACGTTATTTGGGCTTTGCAATCCCTGGTTTGCGATTGGCTGCATTTTGACAGTTTGCAATGTATTTTTGTTATGATGTCATAATCGATTACGTAATTACGTTAGACTGATTAGTTTTTGAAAACCTACTCAACGGCCAAATTTTATCTCAATAGCGTTTCTACTCTTAGAGTTGAGAGCGGATTCGAGAGATAGAGTTGAGAGCGGATACGCAGCAGTCCCAGGAACTCTGGATAAGGCCAATCTAAATTGAGAGGGGATTAAACTAACCACCTAATGTATTCAAACCACGAGCGATTGGAAACGTTGCTTACGAGTAAAATAATCAAACCTTTGTTGTTATATGTAGTGATTTGTGTACACGGAGGCCAATTTCCCATACAAACCACACCATGCAGTTTTGCTTTAAACGTTTGACATGACGTAACATTAAACTAAGCCGCGCAGCATGTTGGGAGAATAGGTGGCAAGCAAAGGAATAGGCCTAGTTTTGAAAACAAAATGACAGTTCGAGAGTGCAAGAAATCAAAAGATAATTGCAAAACAGTCGCAGAACATCGATCGCGGCTTGCAGATGTATAAGTTTATATGGAAAATTTGTCTTCGTGAACATAAATCAATCGGTTTATTATATTTTTTTAAACATCTAATACTGTACTCGTGACCAACGTTTCCCACCGTCCGTGTTCAAACTTTAAAACGTCATATATATGACAGACTAACTACAAGTCTATTTGTTACGTGTTTTACCACAGAAGTAAAAAGTCCCAATGTTAACGTTTCGTGAGAATCGAAAAAGAGGAACTAAAAAATCATAATTTCTGCTCCACAACAGACAAAAAAGTCCATTTGGTATATTTTGTTGGTGCTGGCTTGACTCGCTAGTAATATACACAGCGTTTTCACAACCATATTGGATATTTTTCTAGTACAGATTCACAAGCTTGTGACAACTGCCGGATTTGAAAAAAACATAAACCCTGTTGGAAAATTGGAAACGTATTCCCCGAACCATGCAGTGCAGTGCAGCCATGTTCCTCCGGGGTTTAGAGGATGTTGCTTATTTCTCCATCAAGATCGAATGAAATTTTAGCATATTTTTATGTCTTACATCGTTACTACTAAAACACTAACAAATTTATGAATGTAGGGAAACTTATGTTCAAAATATTTCCTCGGTGTACGGTATGGAGTCATATCCTACAGTGGCTAACCACAAGCACTATTCTGTCTAATATACTCCACCTGTTACCCATAATGCACTTTGAGTTTGACGGACCCGAATCCACTTTCTGCTCACTATGTGCCACAGAAATATCAATTTCTGTCTACTTCATTCTCAACGATTACTCAATCCCCGAATTTCCTTTTTGTCTTGGTTGTATCAGCGTCAATCCTCTATTTTTTTTTAAATTCAAGTTATTTCATTAAGTTTTCTTTTGAAAAGAATGTTTATGATATTTTAAAATGTAACCATGGATTTGATTTGTTGGTCAGAAATTGTTCAGTAACTATTCCGGCGGATAACTACTCATTATATAAAAAGAAAAAGAAATGCAAAGTTAAATACCGTGTAGCACTATTATTTTCCGGGGTTCATGTTTTTTGGATCGTACGAAAGGTCCATGATACGTAAAATTAACTTCCAGCAGAAAAGACGCCAGCAAAAATAAAAGTCGCAAACATTTTAAATGTTAATATAATTAAAAATGGCTTTTAATCCACTTTGTACACTTTATATATATTATACATGGGCGATATAAAATAACATTTTTTTATATTTGCATTAAAACAACACTTTTCCAGTCTCAGAGGCACGAGAACGACTGTTGTTTCACCTAAACACCCTTTTGCATTTCCTTTCTTGTCATGTCTTGCTGAAATTTGTTCCCGCAAACCTGAAAAATTCTAAAATGAAAGTCTCGCAAAAATTTCATGCTAAAACTGCAAGGAATAATTGTTTCCCTATAAATCCTGCTCAGTGAACTTGTTCCACAAGGGAGGTTTACTACTTCTAAGAGCACGGAGATTAAAGACATATCTATGATAAAGTTAAATATCGTTTCTGAAGGTTCTTCGACTAATATTTTGTTAATTCTTTTGGCAACAAACGGAGATATGCTTGGTATTCTTAAGGCAGAATGAGTACCAAACTTCCAGTTCTTAAGAGTATGAAGAAGAAATTTGAGATGAACATATTTCCTGGTAATCGCTTGCCAATCGCACCATAACTCAGCTTCGTGTTTATGAAGAAGGTGATACATACCCGAGAGCTCCCGTTTGTTGTTATCATTTCACAAGTTGAGACATAGTTCTTTGCTTCATTAAAATGAGCAACAAGTATGTTTAGTTTGGTCTTGAACGACTTATAAATAATCTTCAAAGCAGTGTCTATGGCAATTTCACGACCGCCTTTTGTTTTAGCACGAATATTTATATGGTCATCATGGTTACAGTTTAAGGAATCGTCTGTGGTATGACACTCTCCAGGACTCTCTTTCAATGCGCTTGCAAACACTTTTGCCAGTTCAAGCCTAAAGCGATCAAAAAACTTAAGCACTCGGCCACGATGCTGATAAAACCGAACATGTAGAGACATAAATGTAGAAGAAAATAATCTAAGAGCTGGTTCTGCACCAGCTAACTCGAACAGTCTTTCTCCTTCTTTTCCAGAGACATCCCTTTTCGCAAGGGTGTTTATTTGCTACTCATAACGACGTAAAACTGAGTCTATTTTGTCCGATAAACTCAAATAGTCAGTTGGTCTGCTTTTATGGCGAATGCATTCCTCAACAACGCAGTCGGATCTTAAACTCCGAATCTCGTCATCATCGAGGTCTACACCAAACTTTTCAGGAAGAACGTCGAACAAAAGATTAAATACTATGTTGTATTCTGTCTCTAAGTCTGGGTAACTGATCACTCCTCCCTGTTCTTTGATTACATGTAAAACTTTGCACCAAGGGCTGTCCCAGTCACAACTACTTTTGCCATAAACCATAGCCAAATACATAGGAGTAATTCCATGTTTGTTAGTGCAATTAGCGTTTATTCCCGTAATGTACTGGTTGTGAAACAACTTGACAATAAACTTCCACATTCCACGGGAGGCAGCAAAGTGATAGACCGTTAGATCCACACCATCATCTCCACAACCAATATTTTGGTAACCGCTTAAAGTTAAGTGGTCTAGAATTGCTGAAGCCGCAAGTGAGGCGAATTCTATTTCGAGAGACATAAGGACGTTGTGCTTTTTTGAAATAGTAAAATGGAGAGGTTTCGTTTTGATGGCATAATGAATTGACAATGCTAGAGCATCAGCGCCTCCCGGTGTGGTTTTTGAAGCATTGGCTCCAAGCCATAAAAGTTTTTTAACAACGGCAACATTTGCTCCCTGTGCAGCCCTGTGCAAGAGCGTGTATCCATCTTCATCTACGCATTCATCAACTAACTTAAGCCCGCGATTATGTTTCTTTATCGCTTTAACTGCTGGTGCATCTCCAGTTTCCTCAATAACCGTTTCTCCTTTTTCTATTTTTTCTTCATATTCATAATAAAAGTGGTCAAATATAGCATTCTTTGATTTAATGTATTCTTCCCATTGTCCTCCTGGATAAAAGACAGATAAGTAATTCAAATAATGTAACTTGTGGTACGCCATTAGATGAAGTGGCGAAAATTCAAATTGCTTGCCACATTCAACATCAAAGTCAGCATGAAACTGAACAAGCAATTTTGAAAGATGGCGGCCGCCCACATAAAGATATTTAAATAAAGGCCTTTCCTGCTTTTCGATTGTAGGGCAATTGATGTCAAAGCCAGACTCTAGTAATAACGCTGCCACATACGGGGTTCTCTGTGAGAATGGAGTTGTTAACATGTTACACTGTTTTCCCTGTACAGAGCGCATAATCTTCGAAATTGCTCTAGTTAATGAACGGGACAAAATATCGGCCTCGGCTTGTAGACTGTTATTGTGGAAACGGGACTCAAAAAACAAACGCTCGCTTATATCAAAAACAGAGTAAAGTGGAGTGAGTGAAGCGACGTACACATATTGAGTCTTGTTTGATTCATCTGTTAAAAGTAGGGAAGCATTATCTAGTCCTCTGAGACTGGCAAACGCAAAAATGTTTTGACCTTCCTTGTTCTTGTCAAGAAGTAGGTTTATACCATGTGACACTAATTTCCGTACCAATTCAATAAATGTTTTATACCATCTATAGGAATTCATCATTTTGTATATCATTGTCCCTTCCGAAAATTTAAACGTCACAAGTTCCCAAGGTTTTGCGACATACGGATCCAAAAAATATAGTTCAGGAGTAAAGAAAACATCCTTTAGAATGTAGTGAAATACGTTCATCCCTTCGTTGTCTTTGAGGTTAGGATCGCTCCCTAACTTAAACAGTGTTTCAAATACTCCCGAAGCGTGACACGTTGCGGCACTATGCAGTGGAGTCGATCCATTGTACGTACGTGCATTTACAATCGCCTGACTTGAATTAACAAGAAGCCGAATAAAGTGCGGATTTCCATGGCATGAAGCAATATGCAATGCAGTGGAACCATTGCAATCTCGAGCACTTGTATCAATACCAAAGTTAATAAGTTCAACTGCAATGTCATAATATTGGAGTTCTGCGGCCCAGTGTAATGCGGAATAACCACAACGACACTCTAGAGAAGACCCATAAGTATTTCCATCTCCTGGCGAATTATCAAATTGAGAGTATTTGGAGAATTTGCATCTTGTTGTGGGATACACACCTGCATCGAGAATCAACTTAGTCGCTTCGACGTTATGTGACACAACTGCCACGTGAAGTGGATAAAATCCTGCCTGATTTATGCAATTTACAGCGTTGACAGCTTCGTCCAACAAAACTTGAACAACACTGTTGTAACCATGTTTAATTGCAGATTCGAGAGCTGTCGCGCGAGGTTGTATTTCATTTGCTGCGTTATCAAAATCCTTTTGATTATCACCAACATTTGGTAGATATCTGAAATATTCGGACTTCGATTTGGTGCGATCAAACATATTATTTACACATTTATCTGTTACTCCACTTGAGATAATTTGCTTAACGACATCAAGGTGACCATTTGCAGCTGCCTGGTTAAGCTGAATAAGTTCCCGATTATACCATATTTCAATAACATTTTAACTGTTTCCGCATGCCCTTGTTCTGCAGCGAGGTGTAATGCGTTGTAGCTAAAACGCGTCTTCTTGTTATAATCAACTTTCCTTTCCAAAAGATAGATTACCACCTTAGTATGACCACCTTGGGCTTGCAGCGTGAAGCAAGGAAAACTCGCACATTGTCCTTTTACAGTCTTCCGATGGATCATCAGAGTAAAGAAGAGTCTCTTCGTCTAAGGGAGCAGAAGTATGGTTTAAGTTTGCTCCCCGTTTAGCTAATATGTCAAGGTTCTTGACTTTCCCATGTGCTGCTGCTCGAAAAGCTGGTGTCCGGCCTTCAATATCTTCAACGTCAATATGAACAAAATGTTTCTCCAGTAGAGATGTTACTTCTGGTGTACCTACAGATGCACTAGAATGTAACGCTGTGACGTTAGTTGTATCGTCAGACTTGTTCACAAACTCAGAAGGATCAATAAAAAAGATTTGAAATGTTCTGAAAAGTTTCCACCTTCGAAAATATGGGTAGCAAGATGGAATATTGTATCAGAATTGAAATAGTCCATTGAAGATTTTGCTTGAATTAAATGGTACTTTGCAAGTAATCTGTGTCCAATTTCTTTATCAACGAAGTAAAGTTCGCCTTCATTCTCTTTGCTTGTTAACCACTCCGATAAGGACGAGTGATAGATGCTAACTATCCCTTCAGTTTTTGATTCTCTCAGAAAAATTGATAGTTCTTTCAGTTTGGGCAGGAAATCGTACTTAAAGTGCAGATCTTTCTCATCTTGCCCGATGATTGCAAACAATTCACGTACAGTCAACGGTTTAAAAGAAGCAATCAAAACTTCCAAGATCTTCCGAACAAATTTGAAATTCATCCCTTTTGGATATTGCCGTTCAAAAAATGTCTGGTACGTGCTTGCTAAAGATGGAGGAAGAAGTAGTATATCGAAAGTCCAATCGACATCACGAATATTATAAAATAGCATTTTAATGTAGAGAAAATTGCCCTGGCTTTTCTCAGTTAAGGTTGATGTTATGTTTCCCAATGACTTAGGTTCCTGCATTCTTAAGATAGTTTTTAGAGACGACTCACTGAAGGACGACTGTGACAGTTTTTGGTTGATAAACAAACTTATGTCTTCCTGGTTTCCTGGGTTATCGGGTTCTATTTCAATTATGTGAATCCCTTTCATTTTCAAGTACTTTGTTATAGACGAATCCTTGCGGGATGTTATTATTAGCTTCACCCATTTGGGGAAACGTAATATCTTTGACTGCAAAATACCAACGATGTTGTCTTCCGAACTGCTGCTTGTCACACACTCGTCCAAAGCGTCTATAATGATATACCATTCGTGCGAGATATGTGAATCCATTTCGTGCAGAGGCGTCAAGATACTTTGGTCAAAGCAACCTACAGAGTCATGAAAACAATCTATGTGGAGAAACTTTTGGATAAATGGATCGCTTGCAACAATATATTTGTATTGTTTTATCTTAATGGCAATCATATTGGCCAGATTGCGAACAAACCGTCCAGCGTTTCGAGTTCCTTTATCAGCGATAGAACAGAAATGAAATCCAAGTATGCGTGAATGTATCTTAGGACTCGAGTGCTTCGAGCAAATAATTTCTGACACTAATGCAGACTTTCCAGAACCGGGGTCACCAGTTATTAATATACCTGATGTTCCTTGCTTTGAAGCCAATGTGTCTTCCATTTGTCGAAACAACCACTGACGACCCACGAAACCTCTTCTTGCAGAACCCAGTAAATCTCTAAATCTGAACTCTCTCAGTCCAAGTCCTACTTGACTGTTGATTGTATCAACTGCACAACCTGCAAAAAGGAAGATACATAGTAACGTTTTGACTGTTCCGTTTGTTTTTGGCAGTTTTCTTTTGGTATTTATATCAATTGTTGCAACCGTTGTGTCACTGCTACTTTGTGGGATGGACCATTCAATTCAGTTAATAATTTATTACTGAATAAATTAATGAAAACGAACCATTAGGGTTAAAATTTTAAAAAAATTAAATGGAACTAAGTAAAATTTTTAATTGTTTTGGATCTGGTTTTGATTTCTTTTTATTTAAGGTTTGTATTGCTTCGTTGACTTGATCTTTAAAATCTACGTCAAATTTATCAAAAATG
>JANSTR010156917.1:0-10353 GCA_025434805.1 Antipathozoanthus remengesaui
AAACATATCTCTTCAGCAAGGAGTTTTCCCTGAGATTTGGAAAGAGGCACTTGTACACCCACGCATTAAAGACACTGCCCTCGATTCGTCGTTTAATAACTTACGACCAGTCAGTAACCTGCCTTATGCATCAAAACTTACAGAGCGAGCTATTTTCAATCAACTACATCAGCACATGTCTACAAACAATCTATATCCACCACTCCAGTCTGCTTACCGGAAAAACCATAGCACAGAAACTGCCCTTTTGAAGATTCAAAATGATATTCTCCTTAATATGAACAGTCAGGAAGTTACACTTCTCGTCCTTCTCGACTTGAGTGCAGCATTCGACACAATCGACCATTCCATACTTCTCAGCCGTCTTCAAACCGACCTTGGTATATCAGGAACTGCCTTAGAATGGTTCAAGAGCTATCTATCCGGTCGTTCGCAACGAATTTGTGTTGATGGCAGCCGTTAACTAAGCGGTGCCAAATCAATTTCAGGACGCCCCCTTACTCGTTAGAAACGTCATTAGAAAATACTTTCTATTATTAGTTCCGTTGAGTTTAAAGATTATATCATGGAGCATTATGTTGATCACAACAAATTATGTTAAATTACACATACAACGTCATGTTTTGAGTAGCAATCTAGAACAAAATGACTCAAAAGTAAGCAACTTCTCTAAAGTTGGGTGGCAACTTTAAAATTTTTGAGCATCTTTAGAGCAACAGTGTTGGGTGTATTTGCTGGATTTACTAGCACAATCTATCCATGCCTAATGGGGGAGTCTTTTCCCCCTCCCAGAGAATGTAAGGTCCACATATCGGTCATTAATTTTTATATACTTGCCTGTATATGCCGGACAAATGTGTTCGATTCTATTTTTGGGCATCCCTACAGTTGCTTGCCCAATAAAACATTCTACGTTCTGCAATTACAATTCTTATGAAGCCTACTTTAGTTTACCTTAGTTTGCAATTTTCGACCTGTGATTCCTAGTTCTCGGAAACGAATTCGAATTACCATCCATGCGAGTATGTGCGCGTACATGTTGCCAAAATAACTTTACATGTTATAAATATGTTCTTCACCGATGTATACAATACAGTATCTGGTAAATGACCTGGGTATGTGCATGTTACCGAAAATAACTTTCTATAGACATAGTACATGGGTTCTTCACCAGTTATATTATTTCATAGTCACATTGACTATAATTAACAATTATCCCCCGAAGTGGAGGTGAATATCTATTGCTAGGCACCGACACAGAGGGGGATAATTGTTTTAGTATTAACCAAACAGGTGAATAGTACTTTTGAAATTAATATATTTATTATTTCACAACCAGTTTGTCCGTCCATCTCACGCGCGCGTTCACATGTCAAATTTCATGAATGAGTAACCGAAGTGAATAGCACAGGATATTCGGTGTTTGATGAACCAATCAGAGCGCGCGAAAAGCGCTATTCTCCTACAGGTTTGGTTAATACTAATTGTGAATAGTACCCGTCTTCTGCTGGACGTGGGGGACTGGAATATGTAGGATTGCATGGACAGACAAAGTTGCTATATTGGACTGTCAGCATGAATTATTAATTGTTCAATCGTAAAGTACATTTGCTTGAGTATTACATGACATGCGGTCCTCGTTAATTGTTTAAGTTTTACCGCACACAATAGGAAAGGCCTGAAAACGTAAAGGGTTCGTTGAAGATTATAATATACTCCTTTTATGATATAAATTTATGATAGGCAGAACTCACAATAAGTTTATTTAGGGTTCAACAAATTTCATCATTACTGAATTTTGAAATTATTAAATGTACTTTACTATTCGTTTGTGTTGTTGTCCGACCCAAGGGCTACGGCGTTTTCTGCATGCTTTCCATTTTCTGCCATTTGGAATCGCTTTGTATGTTTCTGAAATCGTAAAATCAATATATTGCAGCAGTGTTTCAACTTTGTACGACTGCTGTCTCGGAGTTCTTTAAAAAACTCGATGTTAAGTTTTCAATGTTAGCATATGTTTTTATCTGTTTAAAATATTGATTCCGTTTTGATTTTGGGCCAGAACTCGGAAGCGAATTGCAAATCAGTTTTATCTTGCTTCCCATTACTTCTCATTAGCATTTATTTTTCGTAGCAGCTGTCGCAACGAGAAAATTGTTTTCACGAAGTCTTTTCAGCACATCATGATCTGTCTTTATTTTGAAACTGTACTAACAGTCGAGCTGTTATCTCAAATCTTGTAAACCACAAAAACAAAAACGACACTATCGCTGTTGGTCATTTTCTCTGCAATTCCCGTAATTTGAAGCGCAGCTAAAATCAGCAAATTCTACAAATATTCTGAAATGATCAATTTTCAAGAACTAAAATAATTCATAGGAAATATTATCATTTCTAAATCGTGTTCCTGCGTGTCTCTGATAATATAACTGATCTCCACCTTTCATATAAATTGTGAGCAGTTGGCTTGCAATAAATACTCACTATTAGTATAAAGAACTCAATTTCAATTTTACGGTTATTTGAGAAACAACTCAACCATCATTTATCACACATTCAGTCGTTTTGGAAAAAGCTTGTTATTCAATCAGAGTTTCAAAGCGTAATCAAGAATTTCATTGACCGTTGAATCAGTGTAAAGCGTAAATTAAATATCACTAGTTTTTTTTATACTTAATCAGACAATTGGGAAGACTGTAGACAAAAAAGAGTGCTGTCTGTAACTTGTATTATTTTGTTTTTTAACTGTATAATTGCGAAAAGACACAAACAATTTTTTTATCCTGTTTAATATGTACAATATAGCGAATAACATCTGTCCAGCCGTTTCGTTTAACATGTTTATTTGCCAATTTGGTCATATATTTGAATTTCTGAGCAGATTCAGTTTAGTATGTATTCCCATTCGGTGGTTACTGGATGCTCGGATTCGCTAGTTAGTTCTAGTTCGCATCAAACTCTAAACTATAAGAAGTCGTTGTTGTTACGGATTTCCAGCGCCAAGCGAACTCCGCTCTACAGCACTAATATCTACGAAGTTATCGATTATAGTCTTGTTGCCTTTGGACATGTCGTTTGGGAGTGTTTGTGAAGCTCCCAGCTTTTGTCGGTTGCGAGATAACATTTGCATCGACGAACTCCCGGTGACAAACGCCAGCGTTTCTTGTCGTCGTACCATCAGTTTTCTTTCTCCAGTCGCGCAACAGCACAGTTTTTGCCTGACAAAGCCCAAAATGGTACGATTTCTTGAGATGTATAGTATTGGAAATAGAGCGCATTTAAGCCTGAATAGAAAGTAAACAGCGAATGCAGCTTGTGGGCTCAAGAGTTGTTTATGGGCGGCCAGTGTCCACAGAATGGCGACAACAAACGGCGCTGTAAACATGATGTACATCCCAAACAGAATAATGGCTGTCACTCCAGATCGCGCGAAAGCTTGCACGGCAAATCGCTCTGTGCTTATTCCTGTTACGACACCAGATGTGGTTTCTTCTACCTCCACTTTTCGCTTTCTTCTCACTGCTTTTATGATACGATAGGAAACATAATATATTATCAGTATCGGTAGAAGGACGCACGTTATTTTGAAAAACACGGCAATCGACTCCAATCCCATTCCTGGCTCAAAAAAATATGGAAAGCTTGAGCAAAGTTCTTCGACAAGTATTTTAAGCTTCGCCGAATTTGATAACATGTTCCATGGAATAGCAGCGACTAGAGACTGAATCCAGCACCATGAAATGGCGACTCTCGCTCGTTCTAGTGTCATTCTCCGTCTGGAGGTTCTTACTAGGTTGAAATATCGATCAAGAGCTATTGCAGTCATGCTCAGAATAGAGGCCACCTTCAACAGATGGTCGAAGAAAACGAGAGCTTGACACACAGTCTTGTCGGCTTCAGTGAAGGGCCATGATCCGATGCGAGCGATATAATATGGCAAGTCTAAAGCACACGAGAAAGTGTCAGTGAAACAAAGATTCACTACCAATGTATTAGTTATAGTTCTCATTTTAAAGTTGTGAAAAAATGAGAAGATAATGAACAGATTTCCTATCAGAGCGACGAAAAGTGCAGCGATTAAAAGCGCAGCCTTCCCGATTGTATCCGCGTCGGCTTGCATGACTGGTGATGTCTCGAGCGGCCAAGTAAAGTTGGAGTTGTTGAACGATGACATTGTAAAATCTATAGTCTACAATGAGTGATGTTTACGGCGATGTTTACACGGTCCGGGATAGAGTCGAAATTACTATAACTTGTTACTGTTAGCAGATTATCAGTTTCTGGCTACTCCCTGAGTCGATGCTACCGCGCGCGTCTCTGTGTAAAACTCCACAATCAGGGTTACATTCCGTTTTCAATAGTGATAATCACATTTCTGTGACTTGGACGACGGAAAACCCCAAATGAACCAAGAAGTGTTGGCGGTTATATTTACATCTGAGGAAATCCTTGAGTCATCGGCGCTTTTATTTGCATATTATTGTTTGTTTAAATTGTCGCTTTTTTTGGTTCGTATATATTAGAATAGTTATTACTTGAAATTGTCTGAAAAGTTTGCTCATTTCTTCAAAGAAAAATATATCCTGAGGAGAAAGGCGGTAAATGGAAAACTGACAATACCTCTTGAATTAATATGTTTTCACCTGGCCGTGTAACTGTCTTGCTGTATATTCTCGGCATTATAATGTTTGTCGTATTCGTTTGTTATCCTTTCTTTCATTTGACTGAGGTCTTGGACTCGTTTCCTTTTGCGTCAAAGCATTGTTTTCACTCAAGTTCACAAGACTTTGTTTGTTTTGTCTCTGATTAAGTATTGTTCGCATAGAAACTACAACACATGTCTTTAGCCTGCAGTTTCGGAGGGTGGTACTTACCCAAACTCTGGGTAGAGGTGTGCGGCCCAATCTCTCAAACCCTGACCCTATTCCAGACCAAAAACGATAATTTTTTATACTTTACTCAGTCAAAATAGAAAATCAGTACCCTACAAAAAGAGATTATTATGGCAGCAAAATTGTCCAAAAAATAATATCTTTTTCCAGACTAAAGAGCGAAATTCTATACCCTATTTCAGACCAAATCGGCCTGAAAACCATACCCTCATAAAGGCCGAACATATGCATACCCGTATAGCCACTCTTAGCGAATACCCCCCCCCCCCCTCCCCCTTCCCGTGTGCGGTTCATTCTTTCCTCTTCATCCATGTAGTCATCCGTCTCTCTGGGTGAGGTCTCTCATGAATATGTGCCTTTGTGCAGGTGCATGGATTTTAAAAATTTTAATAAGTTAAGTGCTTGTGCGGTGAAGTGTTCATAATCATCTATAAATTATAAATTAATGTCAGTGTCCCAGTTTCTGTCTAAATTAGAGTCTATGACTGGTCTACCGAATCAGGCAGCGAATGTGATAGTTCGTACGTGATGCTGGGTCTTCAAAACCCTCGCAGTTCACCTGTCTTGTGAGCCGTCTTCGCCAAAACGTTAGGTCATCATTTTCCATTTAGTTAAATAGTCCATTGTTGATCTTATATAACAAGGTTTTGCCGTCTTTGTTTAAGAGAAACTAATCCGTGTATCACAACTAAGAATTTCAGGCCTCGCAAAAGGGACACCATTTCTTCTCAAATGCAGAGGAAATTAACAGAGGACTGAACAACTTCTCGCAGGATCGAAGCTTTTAATGGCCTAGTGAAGATCCATCGAACGTTCTGCAGGTGGAAAACAGACAACAAAAAAGAGCTTCTTGAAAACAAGAACAAGTTTATTCAACCTCATTAAAATACAACTTACAGATATTTAAAAACAGATATTGGAATTTATTGAACCTGGTAAACCCTGAATTGCACCGTTGTTTTCTAATACAACTAATACAGTATGTTGTACAAATATTGTCAAAGAGTTGTTATAAAAACGTGCGTCTGACTGAGAAGATTGCACCTGCTAACCAGGCTTAATTTAGATCACATTTTTGGCATCGATGATATTTGAATTGCTCTTGTCATTAAGTTTCCATGGCAACTGCGAGCGTCAAGTCCGCCATCTTGGTCGCCATCTTAGATATTTTGTAAAATGTCAGTCTATTGCCAATTTTTCAGCTTATCATGTTAAAAAAACATGCAGAAACAAATTACATTAGCTTATAGTTAGACCATAAAAGGGAAAAAATTGAGTTCAAAAATGTTTTTCTGCAAAATGTACGATTTCTGAATTCGCTCAACCATGAAATGCAAAAGCTTTCTTTAAGTACAAACTGAAAGTATTCCTTATGTGTGCAGTGTGTGTCTTTAGTTTTCCGCTATTGCAGTTAATCGATCTACATACAATACTCATTGGAAAAAGTAAGTTACTGGTGGAAAGTAAGCTTAAAATTTCGTGTTCTCATGATTTGGAAGTTGCAGGAAGCCATGGGCCAAGGGGCCATTTCGGGGCGATATTTTATTCAAGAAACTGTTTGCTCCAACTAACAACGATTTTACGAACACGATATATATTTATTCCCTTACAAAGTCTTATATGCAATGACGGGACGGAACTCGATACCAACTCGGAGTTTGGACTTGCGGCGCTCATCCACGAAAATATTATTTTTATGAACACAACCGTAGCTCAACTCCCACCAACAGAATTAATTAAACAGTATTTTCATAGATGATGTGCTTGCCCTTGAATACGTCTCCGGTGTGAGCCAGGGACCGCGGAGCAGGGGGGGGGGGACAGGGGCAAGTCCCCGGCCCCCAATAATTTTGCCGCATGTGCCCTTAAGAAGTCCGTATTAAATTTTAAGAGAAAAAGTTTAGAAAATAAACTCACTTGTTTTGTTTGTGGTTTTGTTTTACGCTTTTTAAATCCTTCATAAAACAGTTTTGACTCAGACCCTAACCTTACTTGACTGCCGATTCATCATGATGAAAGTTGAGCCTCTGATGTTTATAACGCACTTTACCCCTTATATAAATTCACGACCATTTTTTACAATTATAAATTTTAAATGCATTTCTAGCGATTCTAGAAGCTCAAATTTTCAAAATTTTCCAGGCCTCCTAGGAAATGCTTGGGCTTCGGCGCTCGTGGTAGTGCCCACCCAATCTAAAACTTGTTCCGCGGTCCCTGTTTCAGCTGTTCTGCGTCGGTTGGTGTGAACATTCGTGAGATGCATGTTTATCTGTTGTCTATTTACAGTTAAATTTGTGATTATTTAGAGGGTGACACTGTGGTGTGGCTAGCTGAGGAGCGCGCGTGTTCATTACCGTCACACGCGCCACCTGTCTTTGGTGCTTTTGAAGAACAGAAGCCACAAATAACGCCATTCAATATCAAAGCGGAACAATTGAAAAAGCATTATTGGTTATGGGGAAAACGAGATCAGTGCGGCCAAATGTTATGGTTGCATATCTCTGAAGTTTTGAAGATTTTGGCAATTGTTAGCTGAACTTTCAGTGAACATTCAGCTCATTCTAAAGTAAATGTCGCTGGGGCATTTTCCCGTATTTCGGAAGTGGTCGAGTTTGGTGATTCGATCGTAAAGTACAGGATTATTTAACACAAAAGTCACTGCCAACTTTTTGCACCCCCTGTTAAAGTTGTCAGATATAATTGCATACTGATCATACATGCTTATAATGACTTTCCTGGTCGTATAACTTCGTCACTTTAACGTAACAGTTTTTTTCCTGCTTTCAGCCGAAAATAGATGTAGCACTTCAGTCCGAAAGGAAACCGTCAGTATGACCGAAAACCGTTTAAAATGGAAGAGCAAATACACAAGTGCCATCATGGAATATCTGATTTGAATGTAAATGATGTTGTGTGGTTTGGGCTGAGAGCACGTACTTTGTAGTATGAACAGACAACCGACCAGTGCCCTTCAAAACAGTGCATTATCAGTGAAGTGATCATCTGTCATGAGTTGTCTGTATCACTACAAGACTGGAAAGTTGACGCTGGCATTGAAAACAGGAATTAAACCGAGCAGGTAGGTATTAAACGGAACAATTATTTATCAGTCGAGAACCCTTGTCACTGTAAATTTTCAAATTATATCGAATCACGACTCCTCGAGGCCAACCCCGTAAATTGCTGGGCATCTTCCAGTTCGGCCAATATGTAAAGGGTTAAAATCGGAAAAAGAAACAAATCTGTTACGAAGCAGATTTTACTCGCTGGCTCTTCTGCTTTGCGAAGGTAAATAACCAGAGACCTGGCTGATGTGGTTATCAATTGAGAATTTATTTGATGGTAGAGTGCAACAGCAGCTCAACCAAGATACTAAAAGAGTGTATAAGTTGACGGACCGTTACAGCTTACGCTCTCAGCTTGGCTTAAAGCTAACTTGAATTGTGATCAACTCATACTCATACTGAGTGATCATCTCAATCTCAACTCAACTACTCAACTGAATTACATTCGTTTTCGGCTCCTATTTATAGTGGAAATCACATTCTCGCAAGACCTTAACGAGTAGCTTGGCGACGGAACAGGATAAAACGGCACAAATTCCCCATCTATATAACACTGTAACAAGTGGGGACTAGCCAAGTATTTTTTATTTCTCCTGTCAGTGACTGTGTGCACTGTATAATATACTGATATATATGTGTAGAGAATCGTAGTTTACTGTAGCTCTTTATAAACACAACTCTTTCAGAGGCAACACGTGACTTGAATCGTCTTGTGTCCTCTTCTTCATCTTGCATTCATTCCCAGTGTAACTGGAGTCCTCGATATTCAGCAATAAAATATAGAGAATAAACATTGCACAGTCATTTTAGTTTTCATTTGTCAGTCATTGGCTCAGAAAATATTGGTAAAGGTTTGGGTTGGTCGTGTTTAGATAAAATGAATTTGCTATGAAAACATATTGTTAAAAACCATTGTCAAGCCTCACTGGCCAAACTAGTGAACTATCTTATTTTTGACCTA
Organism: Antipathozoanthus remengesaui; assembly: GCA_025434805.1. Lineage (NCBI taxonomy): Eukaryota > Metazoa > Cnidaria > Anthozoa > Zoantharia > Parazoanthidae > Antipathozoanthus > Antipathozoanthus remengesaui. Next base: position 8,919 of record JANSTR010156917.1, read on the forward strand.
TTTTCAGTGTTATATTAACTAACACAGACACGGGGAAGTGAGGAGATTCAAGACACTGATTCAAAAGGTACCTGAACACTCTTTTTTGTAAGATAAATTTTACATGCTGGCCTGATCTTGGCATGCTAACAGTCGCTGTCTTCATAGATTTACTTAAAGCCTCAGTTTGATAGCGTAAACCATACGTTACTCCTATAGACAAGATACGTACATGCGGCGTAACAGACACAGAGTTACTTTGGTTTCGGAGTTATCTCACTAACCGCGCGGAAAGCAAGCCGTAAGTTATCAAAATGTCCTTTCTGACTTGGACCAGTTATCTACGGGTGCCCCACAAGGCTCTATTCTGGGTCCGCTTATTTTCATACTTTTTATAAATGATCTACCTCGTTCTGTAAAGTCCTCAAGTATCCTCATGTATGCAGATGATGCCGTGGTTTTTATGCCGCTAAAGATGTTTCGTCTATTAATGCTACTTTGAGCCTGGAACTAGATTCCATTAATAACCGGATGAGGCAAAATGGTTTGATTATGCACAAAGCAAAAACTGAATGTGTTCTGTTTGGATCTAGTAACAAGACGGAGTTGTTGGCAAGCGAATTGGTATGCTAGGGCGAGTTAGAAATCAGCTTACAGCCAACTCTGCCTCCACAGTGTTTAAGTCGTTCATCTTACCTCAACTCGATTACTGTGACACAGTGTCAGTGTGGTCATGCTGCGGCAACACAAATACACGGCTCTTAGATAAACTGCAACGGCGTGCCTCCAAATTGCCGTTAATTTTAAAAGTCTTTTTCAGTTTTCAGACCACTTCAATCTTATTAGAGATATGAACAATTGGAAGCTGAAATTCCAAATAAAAATTAAGAATAATTATCCTCGGCACAATATCTGATTCCTTTTAAAACTGAAATAGTAAGTTTCATGATTAGCTATAGACGTTTTCCACTTAAGAGAAGCATTAATTAGTCACGTACAGACGGAAACTACTCTGGCCGCAGGCGGCAATGTCGGCTCCTACAATCGGTTTGTTGTCGGTGGGACTTGGCGGGGGATTCATGCAGGTAACCAGTTGTTTGGCCAATGCTTTTGAAATCTGCCACTGAAATACAAACAAGTATTGAAATACAGGCATAGCTGTTTTATCGATTTCTTCCTCGAGAAACGTTAATCTAATGGGGTTCTTGGCCGTGATGTTTCTAAGTGAAAGAACGAGGTAAGCATCAGAATATCGATAGTTTGGCAAATAATCTTTGGACATAAAGGCGACAATGCAGAAATGTAAAATGTTATCCGTAAGTTGTTTCAAAAAATAGAATATATTTTATGTGTATCAGTGGGATGAAATTGGTATATCTACGTACAATACAAAGGTTATCACACTGAATTGTTTGTTTCAAATAGAATGATATCGATAATTCGCCTGACGATTTTT
>JANSTR010156928.1:0-10352 GCA_025434805.1 Antipathozoanthus remengesaui
TTCGTAATTGAGTTGTTTTCTTATACTAACGTATTCTCGCAAATTCACTATAAATTATACACTAGCCCAATGAGCAACTCCATTTATTAAGTTTAGCATTAAAGAACCGTGTTCACCTAGGCGTGGTTTGGCTTGTTTTCGGATGCCGCGAAATTCACTTTGTTCATAGAAAGTATAATCTTCATCAATATTTGTTTCATTACTTTAATTCTGACCAGCAAACAATCTGTTAGAGTTGCTTGACGTTATACGACTAATATTTCGCCATTCCCATCAACAGAAATGGATGTAAACAATAACAAAAAACGCCTAGGTGAACACGGTTCTTTAAATTTCAGATAGACTTGTTAGGCATTCCGATTACTACAATTACTTGTAACAAGGTAAAATATGGTCGAGGAAAATCGCGTAACTTGCCGTGTAATAGCCTAATCCTGCCGCGCAATGCCGCACAATTTGCTATTAATGCCGCGCAATTTCACAGTTATTTTAGTGAAATGTCAAAAGCCCTGTTTATATGTTCCTCGTTTATATGATTGTACCGCCAGAAGACTTAACTTTTATTGTTTTTTCTTCTTTTCCTCACTCCTTAATGATCTAACTATTCAATCTATTGTTTTTGCTTGTATTTGTCGTGATGTCTGAACATAACTTAGTACATGTCCTTGCCGGCCACTGGGCTCGGGAATTGATTTAAAACGTTTTGAACGTGAAAAGGTGTTCAATGTAAAATAGTATGCTTAAAATATGTCAATTAATGTCTAGGAGATGCACCCAACATGCATAGAGTTTGATCTGTGTGTAAACTATAACACTTTGACCCTGTGAAATTAATCGCCAAAACACAAAAGATATAAAAGATATAAACACAGTGGCGAAATGATTACACAGACAATAATTACATGTGATGTAGACTAAAAACCTGGACCTAAATACACCATGCGTCTCCTGAATTGTCATCGACATCGCAACTTGCACTACCATTCTATAAAATACGCTACTCGATTTGCGAATGTAGTGGCAACATAAATCAAGTATAATAACAGTGTAACCTGTTTGCAAGCCAAAGTAATCTCAGCATCCGGGTTCCTGATCTTGTGTCCCTCATCAAGTATAATGTAGTCCCAATGTTGGGCCAGTAAAGACTCTTGGTGCATGCGCATTCCCGAGTACGACGTCACCATCACTCCTGGCTCTTGGCAAATCTTCTTGATTAGCACGTCCTTGAGGAATATATTTAAGGAATTAAAGGTAAATAACTAAATAACTGTTATCGATAATTTCCATTTTATTGATTGTGCTTTCGTTTTAGAATTTCTTCTTAGTATTTAAGATCAATAGCTCTTACCACGTGTAATGCTGTTGTCTTACCACGACAGCATTACACTCAGTTTCTACAATGGTACAGACAAAGTTACTTACTGTACCTTCAATGCGATTTGACTTCCTTCAAATAAAATGACTAATAATTATATTGCTATCCAGTACAAGCATCAGAATATTTAGTTTCTGTTTACAATTCTCTTTGCTCTGCACATAATGCAAAGATAACGCATATTAACAAAATAGAATCGCCACTTGACGACTGTCATGTAATCACTCTATCAGAGTCCACACAGGAACAGGGCAACGATGTATGCCACGAGTTTGCATGACCATGTGCATGTAACTTTCCATGACAGGAATAAATACTGCAAAAGCTACCTGTAGCAATTTCTAGGCAGGTTAAAGGCGCGGCCACACGATGCAACATTACATGCAGCGTTGCACGCAATGTTTCAATCAAGTGTGGCCACCACTTGCAAAGTTGTGTGCAACGTTAATTGCAGAAGTAGGGCTGATTTCTACTTCTAGAACGTTGCATGCAACAATTTCTGAGGTGGCCACATGATGAAATTCTTCCATTGCCTGCAACGTTGCATGCAACATGTTGCATCATGTGGCCGTGCCTTTACGCTCTCTGGCAACATTTTTATACAGCCAGAAAAATTAAACAACTGCAATAGATTCGAAAATAACAAGGCATTAATGAAGCCAAAAGATCACAAAAAGACAAATAATCGACATTTTCCGAATTTTGACAGAGCAGTCATGATTTTAGGAAACATGTACAGTCAGTTCATCGAACTGTGACTTACCCTGGGACCTTGGAACGAGCCAGTGTCGTGCAGGACCGCAACACGAAACTCTGGCCACCACCTGTGGAACTCCTTCACCCACTGGTGCAAAACGGTAACCGGACACACGATCAGCACCGGACCCAGACCACTGTGTCTGAGGGGCAACAAGTTTTTAGAATTACTGTTGAAACAATTAGTCCATGATACTTTGACGATCAGCACTTGGCAGAATATTCGGTGAAGACGCGATTCATTGCGGTAAATACTCTAACACTAGAGTATTAGTATAATAGTGATTTTGCACACACTGTTTGAATAACCTAACGTCTAATTAATATCCGTGTTGCATCAATGCACGAAACTCAATCATAATGGCGGCCCGTGTTAGTGAAATTAATAAGAAATTGGGAAGGACAATAATGTCCCAACACATGGTCCCAACATACCGGGACATCTTAAATTCCTGATATGCTATCGGAATTCTATTGTAACTGGCATACTTTGTTTAGTGCGTCAAACTAGAGTTATTCAAATTTTACATTTCCTAACTTTAAGAAATCATAGTTCTGTCTCACTGTGAGTGAGTTACTGTACTATCAACAGTGCCTGTACATCGACAGACAGACAGATAATTATGTAAAATTACTTGTTGACAAACTGTACCTTGATTTCTTAACAGAAATCTTGCTATATTTCATGCCAGCAAGAAAGGCAATGATCTGAATAGTCTTGCCGAGACCCATCTCATCTCCTATGATGCCACCTGCCTGTTGACAGTGAAGTTCCCACAACCATTTTACACCAGTTTGCTGGTATCTGTGCAAGAGAAATAAGGCGAAGTTCTGAAGATTCCACAACCATTTACCTGGGCTCGCTGTATTGCATTGGTAAGCCTTAGAGTGCACACAGGGCTTGAACTTCATTGGTAATTAGGTTCACGATAAAAAAAATACTTGCAGGGTCATGTGTTTTACCGACATACTGCATGTATAGTAATCAGATAAAGCTAGTGCCAAATAATTTCCAAGTTATCACATGATTACAAGTACGAAGGAGCAAAAATTCTTGAGAAAAAACAAGTCATGATTAACTTCTTAACAAGCCAACATAAATTATTCTTCATACACTATCTAATGGTGTTAAAATGTTACATGTAACTTGCAAGCGCACTTTAAATCTTTATAGCCAACTGAAAAACAATCATAAAAGGAAACTTAATCTACAGAGCAGTCACACAACTCGAACAGGTATGTAACTCATATAAATAATAATTTATTCTTGAATGCCAACATAAGTGCAAAAATCCAATCAGAGCTTTTGGACTCCATCCAGAATCCTTCTGCTTGCCAATTCTCGATTAAATGAAAAAAGGTCAAGGAGCATTCAATAGATTGGAGCGAGCTAGTAGCCCCTTGATATGTCTTCCCAACCAAAAGAATCTGCACTCTTGGTAATACACGTAGTTTAATAACCAGGTGTCCACACAGCATACAAATGTAACATGTTTGTCTAACACTTTCTCTAAACTACTTCTGAATGTAAATTGCCTTCAAGTGAAAGTTCACTACAAAGGCAAAAATTAAAATTAATATTAAATATCTGCAATATATAGTATATATGCAGTGCTTCTCTTAGGGCCAGTACATATTAGGTAAATTGTACTGCCTTTCCCTAATGGTCGTACAGGTCTCCTTGACCAGCTGTAAACCAGTCTGAACTTTAAGCTGGGTAAAGAAAAGTGCTACTGTTGTACCTCCTTTCCCAGTTGATACACCTTCCATATATGTACTCCAACACAGAATAACACTGATATGTATTGGGAAATCAATGGAACAATGGTTTCAAATGCTGACTCTAACTAACTTGTAAAGCTTGTGCCAAACTTCCCCTGGGATTTTCAAACCACCATCAAACTCCATATCACTTGTGCCTTCATTATCTGTGAAATCAATGCCATCATCTTTCTCTTCCTCATACTCCTCTCCATGCTTTTTCATCAACTGTTTGATTCTCAACAACCTGTCAAGGTAAATGATAATGATCGTGTAAGAGTTGTAAACTGTAGGTGCAAGCTGAACATACAGTTCTCATTGTAAGATATTGTGGAATTATACAGTCAATACAATTTTGTGAGTTTTAACAACATTTCTGATCATACGTTACTACAAAAAACTCCAATGTGATGTAATGAAGCTAACCGGGAGGGCAGAGTGAAAAACGGTATTCATCACAGATTTATAAAATGGACTCTAGTGTTTGTCATCTACTGCTAAAAACTTGGTAAGAGGAGCTCTACTTTGGTCAAAGATAAATATATCAAAGACGGAAGAATTTATAGCTGGTGTTGAGAACGGGATCTTCTACTTTGAAAGAGATGCTGCAAGTTTGTTATGTATGCTAATTGGTTCTGGTTACATGTATGTCCTTGAAATTAAGAACCATGTACATGTAGCAAAGTTAAAAAACGTCTGGCAACATTTAAGATATTTAAACTTTGACACAGCTTCTCTTGTGACTGTGCACAGTTGGAAAAAACGAAAACTCTTGCCAGAAGACTATTATAAATCTGCAGTAGCATGACTTGTATAGCTATAAGCAAGAATAGATGCTGACACTGATAAATTGTAGTTTCAAGGTCTAGAAGGGTTGGAACAAGATACAGTAAGTCTATGGTTCCTATTCCTTGAATGGGACTCAAACTCATGTCTCCTTGTTTCTAGACAGTCAAGCATGCCTTCCACTACACCACCAGTACTGTGGTGAAATGATAGTCACAGGGATTCCTGCTGGCCCTACATTTTCCTTCACTCCAGTGTGTATGTGGCCTCTATATGAACCATATGGGTTTTACAACAATGATAAATAGTTCTAAGGTATAGTAGTTTAATGGATGAGTTACAGTGCTGTACAATAACCCAATTAATTCCTTCTGAGCGATAGCCCTAGCAAGGAAATGGGCCCACACGGAGAAAGAGAAAAAATCTCTGACCCCGGTGGGAAAGTAACCTTACTGGTTACTCCCTCACATAAATGATAAAATTAATAGTAGTTTCAAGGCCTTGCAAGGTTAGAACGAGAGAACTCCGAACACATCATCCCACGTGTTCAGACTTCTCTTGATACTGACACCACTCTTGTCTTACATTTCCTTTCCCATCACCAACTTTTGATTCTCACCCAAACAGCCAATCATATCCAAGTACTAAATATCCAAAAGAAAGCTTTAAATGAACATTGGAATTTTTTGATAACTACTAACAGTACTTGCAACAGGCAAATATTCTGACCTTATCCTCTCCCTGTAGTTTTTGTAGTTTCCATCATCCAATGCCTTTCGATCAATTTTTTGATTTCTTTTTCTTTTTACTTTCTTTGTTCGTCTGTCACTGTCATCCTCCACATATTCAACATTCAACCTTCTTTTCTTGTTCTTCCCTTTCTCAGAGTGGGCAGCCGAAGCCTGATGTTCTTCCATCTTTTCAGTATCAGACATGTGTTCATCACTTGACCAGCTGTCTTCCATCTCCTTGTCATTTGGAATATATTCATCCTCACTACTATCATCAAGTGCTGATTTTTCAGCAAATCTCGCTCTCTTTTTCGTACCAAACAAATTGCCAGCAATTTCAAATTTTTGCTTAGTCTGCAACTTGGCTAATGATGGTCTGCTTGAATCCTGTTTCAAACTTGGCACTTCAAGATCAGAGTGGACAGTATTGCTGACATGTACTGAGTCAGACTTCTCAGCTTCTTCATCTATGTTCTGTTGCTTATTTACAAGTGTTCCGAATGGAGTCATCTGTCCTAATTTGATCAGTTGCTCCTTCTTGGTTTCAAGTTTTGACAAAATCCTGAACTGTCTGCTGCTGTCATTAGAGTCTTCATCGTCTATAGTCAGATCACAAGAAGATTCATGAATCATAACACTTATAACTATAGCTGGGGGTCTATCTTAACATCTTTCATCACTGGCAGTGGCCAACAGAATGATCAGTAATACCAGAAGTTTGATGGTCCACTGGCCACAGATATTTAATACATGTACTATATTAACCATTAATTGATACTACAGTGCCCAGGGCTCGAACTTGCTACGTATGACTAGCCAATGCTACCATAAAATGAGTGCTGGCCAGTAGATTTTCAGAACTTGTCATCAGGTAGATACTACAAAATTGTGACAGAACCTTTTGCAATCGATGAAATACCGTTACCGTTGTTAATAAACCAATAAACAATGCGATGAACAAATGAAGCTTAATATTTGATTTCTTTTGTAAACCAGTTGGGAAACTATCCATGCACACAATGTTGTAAAATAATCACCATGTTTTCAACACTAATATATACTGCAAAAGACTCTCCAGGTAATCCAGTGGCACTGACTAATATTCAAAGAGAAACTTTTGCCTCCTAGTGCTGCCCCCCACCCTCACCCATCAATATCACCTTGGAGTCATTGTCTTCAGCATTTCTATGAGAGTACATACTTGAGGGGAGTGGAGCAGGTACAACAAATGATAATATTATCAACAAAATTGAAATAATCTCCAAATTTAGAGTTTAGGGGAGGAAGTATATTTAGTAGTATGTTAATGTATTGGATCAGGTTATGAAAATAACAAAAAGTTAACAGATATAGAGTGACATATTAGACAACCAGTCTCACCTTGTGTTTCTGCTTGATCATCAATCTCAAAACCAAGTTTTCGACGCAATGATTTCTCCTTTGCTTGGAGTTTCTTTAGCTGCTGTAACTATTAATTATAATTAAAAAAATCAAGAAAAACATCCCATTTGCAGTTTGAGTACAGCCAAGAATTAACCCTGAATTTACCAACTGACTGGTACAAATTAAACAGTAAAATATTATTTAGTATGTATAAGCATATCCACAATTACCTTTCAAAAGATATTTATGGCTTGCAATCACTTTAACTATAAGAATGTAGCTTAATTTGAAGTAGATTACACAGTCAATCAAAAAAGCATGGCACAATCTGTATTGCCAAGGAGAGAGGGGAGGGCTAGAATTAATGACTGCATTTACCTGAATGGTAGGACCTTATTGTTGGACAAATATAATATATAATGCAATACTAGAGCTGTACTATCAACAAGGTTGAAATTTTCAAAACTTTTTTGGCCAGTACTATAACAATTTTTAGTTAAACCTCAGTTTATAACAACAATATCTAAATCCTCTTAATTTATTGTTTCCTGGAGTTCACAAAACTAAAACTTCAAAAAGGTCATTTCTGAACTGGTTTAACCTTCTCAGTCCAGCAAGTTTATCAGCATGTAACTTCTTCTTATCTGTGCTTGAAGTATTTGAGAGCTAATACAACAGAGTTTCAAAATTAGTGATATTCACATTGAAATCACACATGCTTCCTGCAATTTGATTGGTTCCCAACAGCATTGATTTCAGACTAAATTGCATGATTACAGATTTTGCACTCTTAGCGCGAGCAGTAACCCATTCAAATGCTTTTTCAACCTAGCACACGCAAGTTTTAACTGACACAAAAGGAAAGATTACCGTCATTTTGTGTTTGTTAGTAAAAGATTTCAAAATGAATACAATTTTAAAAGTAGTAATTAAACTTCGTGTCATGCAATTTTGGTCTGAAATCATACTTGTGAATTCAAATCAAACTCGCGCTACACGCTCATTCGAATTTGAAATCACACATATGATTTCAGACCAAATTGCACTCCACTCAGTTCAATTACTATTATTAATTGTTTAGTGCACTGTACCCCATACAGTAATAAAAGAACAGACAGCAATAAACACTTGCCACTTGGTCTCGTATATTCATAAATTAGTAACAAACTAATTTACACGTAAGGTAACCTAATCATACCTTGTTTTCTTTGTGCTTAATGACAGAACTTGACTTTCTCCTAGCATCACTACTAATGGCAGTTATTGACTCTAGACTCCCAAGTATCCTATCGTCATGCTTGATTTCTTGCTCTGCCAACCTACAGTCACAGATTGAAGTATTATTAGGTTAACCTTCAGGAATTCTAGCTGATTGCTGTAAAATGGAATAATTAATTAAGATTCATGGAAAACTTGATGCACTGACCACTGCCTCAGCCTATAGTATGGAAATTCCTGAAGTCACTACGGAAAACAATATGTTTTCAATATTAACGAAGTTAAAAAAATAAATTAATGTTTAGATAATTTAATAATGATTGTCCCAATTCATATTTTTATTCTTGGAGGCAGCCAAATGTCTAGAAAAGGCAGCCAAATGTGCCACTTGGATGGGACTCAAACTGTGTGACTGTGATGCACTAATAGCCACTGACCTGCCACCAAACCAGATTTTGCTTAACTCTTTCAGTCCTAATCACAACATCTAGCATATTGCTGTTCAAATTCTTCACTTGAGAAGTCCTGTCTTCATAGTTTTGCTTGTAAACTGGGAAATCATTTTACCATAGATACTTCGCTGCATATAAATAAATGTTTTATTCTCATAACCAAAAACTTATTCTGTATGGACAACGTAAGGAGAAGATACATGTTGATAAACTGGCTCTGGCTGCAGGGGTCACATCACGCATCACAACATGAGAATGATACATGTCACATCACAACATGAGAATTGAAATAAGAACCGAGTGGAAACTTCTGAGCTTTCGGCAGAGTAGAAAAATAAAGATAGGAAGATTCGTCTTGAAATATGGTTGGACAAGGATCGGATGATAACCAGCACTATTTTTTAATCGCTCTACAATTGCAAATGTCGAAATGGGTGAAGTTACCATAACCATGCATGTACCCGAATAAATGATCATATTTTTATCCCTTCTGAAGCGATTATAGTTTTATACTAACTTCATATCATCATATACAGCTGCAAGTTCCTTCTCCCATCTCTTACACAACTCTTCTGTCTCTCTGGCAGCAATTGCTTCGTCAACTTGATCCAGGACTCCTTGCTCAAATTCTTCTTGATTGAACACATCAACCTCTAAATCTCGTAAAACCGTCGATTGTTCTGTAGCAGGTACTGCGCGAATCTTTGACGAGTCAATCGATATTCCATAGCTTTTAGTCTTATGGGATACACGGGTCGGTTCGGGCTCTGATCTCGGCAGCACTTCATCAAATTGAGGTAAATTTTGATCAAGTGACAGACTATCTCCATCTTCCAACGAACTTGCAAAGGACAACGTGCTTGCAGACAACGAAGTGTTACCCACAGCTTGGTGATTATTACTCTCCATAACTAGATTAGTTCTCACCACAACTTGTTCTTTCAAGTTTACAAGAGTGAAGATTATAGCTTTCTGTACACGTTGTCAAAATTCATTTCTTTGATCGGTGCTGGTGGCAAACAATCAGTCAAATGCCAATGGCGGCTCCCAGTATAACCTTCACTTCGCTGAAGCGTGATCGCCAAACTCAAGCTATTGTTTGGGATGTAAGTAGCTACACATTTGAGCAAGTGTTCTTCGCCTTTCATGGAATGTGAGCCATCCTTTGAAACGTCTGTAATATATTATTATATAGCTTGATGTTCCTCTGCAAACATCAGCTGAATTGATCAAAAGCTGAATGTTCAGTATTTTGATGCCTCGACATGATGCATGTCGGTCGTACCCAGTCCATGCTCGGGGCAACATCGTGTCATGATCATTACTCGCGCGCTCAATCTTGATCAGTGATGCCAAAGCAACCGAACGCTGTATTGTGGGAATTTTGTTTTCTGTTTTTGAAGATAAGCGAAGTTCTTTTGATTTGTTTCAAACTGTTTCGAAGAAGTATGAGTGTAGTTATTTGTCAAATTTTTTAGGAAGGAACTGACTAACACCCGATAATGGCGATAATCTGGGAAAGGGGACGGCACTGCTTTCCAAAACTCTCCCAAGGGAAGGACGTCTATGTTCGATTTGCTCAGAATGTCAATTTGAAAAACAGTTCCTACTTGATTGTCCGTTCTACAACGAGCAAAGAAATGCATTGAAATTACGGTTTTCAGTTGTTAAGAATATTGATTTTAATAAGTTGATGGTCTGTAGTAAGTGTAGCGTTGGAAAGCTGGAAAGTCTTGTTTTTTTTACCACTTGCTAAGTTGTACTCTTCCATGAAGCATGTTTTACTAAACACAAGCAGGCAATTAACCCTATTCAGACTGGGGGGGGGGGGGGTCAAAGTGCCCGCGGCAACTTAAAAGTTATTTTAATTCCAGACGAATTATGGTATCC
>JANSTR010156939.1:0-17732 GCA_025434805.1 Antipathozoanthus remengesaui
CATCCAAATCTGGTCAGAGAACATTTGCCCATTCTGCGGCTATCCAGTTCAACAGCCTTCATCCCGAGGTGAAATCCACTCGAAGTGTAATAGAATTTAAATCTCTGTACTGGAGGCATTGTAAATAATTACCATATTAGAAATATCTTACACTGTTTATAGCTAATCTTTTAAATCATGTTTATAGTATTCGAATAGCATTTTAGTGGTAATATTTTTATAGTTACATGCATTAGTATCGTAGAATTAGATATTTTATAGTCCACAGCATCTTTGGAAACCAGTGTAAAACTGAATGATTACTGTGGTTAAAAAAAGTTTATTATTATTATTATTATTATTATTATTATTATTATTATTATTATTATTATTATTATTATTATTAAAATGAAAATATTTGCAAGTTTATCTTTTCTCTAATTATCCCATGCACTTACAGCTTTTATTAAACGTACTACTTCCTCTATTAAACCTCTTAAATCAGTCGTAGTCTGAGGTACAGAAAGTCGAAACTCTTATAAAACTCGACAATTGAATATCGTTTTCCTTCGATGGCCGGTTTCCGTTTAGTTTAAATTGAATGAATCTTACTTTTTTAAAATACCTACTGTTCGAATTGTGTTTTTAGAGTAATTCTACAGTTTAAGTTAGAAAGAGAAGATTGTTAGAGCGTGGGTTTTATTGGAGGGAGAAGATAAGTTTCTTCAAAAGAAAGTAAAAGAGGAGTTCACATTATAACTGAAATACGGAAATCTTTCTACCAGTATTAAATCTTGTTACATCTTGCCAGTTTTGACTAAGGTTTCGTTAACATAGCAGGAAATATTACCTGCCGAACTTTGTTTTACTAATAGCCATATGGAGCCCTACGTGGCATAAAGTTTGCCATAAAAATTGACCTGGGCTTAACCAATGAGCATCGTAAGGCCTGACCAGGATGGCTAATAATTCGGAACAGCTAGTTATAGGTCCTTTCGTTACTACACACAGAAATTAATTGAGATAAGAGTTTTTTTTCTACCTATCTTTATCATAACGCTTTATCATCGTAGCAGGCCATATTTGAAACGATTTCTGATATATTTCAAATATAGCAATTATAAAACCTAATATAGCTATATCAGAACCAGTGCTTTGAAATAGGGTCATATCTTTTCAGTGATCCAGGGGAGATTATCACCGGAATATACGTAAGCTGCAACTGCATTATCTTAAACAGATATCCAATTTACATTGTAATTATATATACTTCTTTCAATTGCGATTGAGTGAGTGAGATGGCCTCCCCGCAGATTGTTATTATTCTTCGCTGCTGACTATCGGTGAGACCGATGAATCTTAAAAGCATTTTCGGTTTGTAAAGTCTTTGTGAAATGCACTAAGATCAGACCTCGTCCTTATTTAATTTTATTTAATGGTGACTCACTGGCAAATATCCGAAAAAATTATGATTGACTTTATGTAACTGTAGAAGAGCTGTATGTCTCTATTAAAATCATGTTCTTTTTCTGAAATATTATTCCCTATTTGTTGCCGCCATTTTAATCAAGCTTGCAGGAAGTCGTATCTTCTGTAAGATAAAAAACACACACCAGTATTCAGCTCATTCGGCGACATTAGAAAAAGTGACTGAAAATCAGAACCCGCATTAACATTTTTAATTAGCAGTAACTCCGCAGTTAAATGTGAACAGTAAAACTGTAAAAGGTAAGAATATCTGCAAAAATTGTTTTTGCATTTTACCAATACTTTATCGACAGCTGTCAAAATTGCCCCGGAGTTTAAGATTTAATTTTCAGGCAGTACCTTTTGTATACTTGACAACACCTCATGTCGTTTCTTTTCACCTAACCTCGGTTTAATTTATCCGTGAGTTCAGCTTGACGGATAGTGTCAGAAATCAACAGTAATTCTACAAAATGTTTTACTACCACGATTTTTCGTCACCTAAACAGCGACGCACACACTAGTTACTCGGTACTGGATATTTTCACAGTCGATCTACAGATCATGAGTATGTACACATGAATCACTCCTGTGATTGTTTATATTGTAAGAGTCTTAGTCACTATATTCGATATGTTGTACATAGTATCACATTTGTAAACCACTAAACGAGTAACATTTTCCGATTCGTCTTTGCTCCATTAGTTGTACTATTGCGTTTCACTTTCATGTCAACCAAAACTGTTCCGAAATCACCGCAAATCAACTTCGTTTATGGTGGTGCTGTTGTCGTGTTGGGAATATACTTTTCTAATCATGTGTGTATGATAAAACCACACTTGGACAGCCAGTCAGACAGCCAGACAGACAGCAAAAACGCTCCTTAGTCCAACTAACCCCTATTAGTTCCCACAGAATATATAAAGCTATTTGTTGAACTGAATGAAGTCATGTTTTAGTTTGTTTCGCATGTATACTTCAGAGATTTGAATATTTGAAACTTAACTCGCTGTTGGCGTGACTCGTTGAATTATAATCATTGAAAATCAAGATTTTTATCATCAGATATTTAATACTACTGCTGTTTCAAATTTTGGCTATTGCTCAAACGTCTGATGTAGATTAAACTGTAAACAAAACTGAGCAGCTCATTCGAAACATGAAAATACCTTCTGCAATTAATTTGACACTACTAAACCTGTTATACTGTAGTTCATCTCAAAAGGATTTAGCCCATCATGCTTCACAACTGACTCCAACGATTAACCTGATTTTAGAGCAATAGAGCATAAAAACAGTTTGAAAAGGTTCTGCATCAAAACAAAACTCGGAAACCCAGGGGAAGGTCCGTTGTGCGGGAGAAAGTTCAGGGCTCACCCGGCTTTTCGTCTCGCCTCGCCTCGCTCCGCGTTCAACACTTGATCAGTCTTACTGCTCCTGGTTTTCGATCATGGGTTAAGAGGTGTGAAAAACACGAATTTATTACTGGGATTAAAGGCAAAAAAGGGCTCGCTTATGATTTTTTGTTTCCAATTGGTTTTTGTCTTAGTAAATTCGGTCGCTTTCATCTTTAAAAGAAAATGCCGCGCTTATCTTTGCATTTTTAATAACGACAAATCTTTTCTAACCCGTTTGTGGTGAAACCCTACGATTTTTTTCCTAAACATTTTATCAGTAACATTTCTAATATAACCCGGAAATCGTTGGTCCGAATGGTCAAGTAAATTCCTAGGAAATTGACCACGCAAATTCGCTGTATCAAGTTACTCAATTATACCACTGAATTAAGTTTGTGATTATTGGAGTTCTGTCTTTACCGATCGTAAGTGGCGCGCAACAAAGAAAACATAGCGCTTATTTGAGCCGTCGCGGTAATCTCCAGTTTCTTTCTTGACTGAATTCTAGTTCTAGAAGCCTGAACAATATCACTGTGTAGAGTAAATAAATGTTTATTTCCATTGAGTTGGAAACATTTATCTTTTTATTTTAATGTTTTTCATTGTTTGTTTCAGCTAAATGTAAAACGCTTCTAGCTGCGTTCATTCTGTTAAAGCATATCGTTCCTGTTACCGTCGATTGCAAAGTTTCATGACAGCTAATATGCGCTCATTCCGGTCACATATTAATTTTGTAGAAAGCCGGAATGGTTGAATAACATGTAATGCAGTGAAAAGTCAATAATTGCGATTTCTATTGAATGGGTAAAGCCACCAAGTTAGTTACTGCATGCATCTTGTGAAAGAAAAGCAAACCGGAATACTTGGCTTAGCTGTTGCAACAATGTTGCAATTTAGAATCGTTTATTTAGCGGCAAGATGAATCGGTTTATCTCTTGATGATTTCACTTTATTTAGACCACTGAAGAAATGAAACAGAAAGCTTAAAGCCGGAGCCTGTTATTATTTTTATTCAATGCTTCCAATGTCGAAACTCGATTATAATGAATTTCAAAATCAATTTAGATAAAACCACGGAAATGGACAGTAACCGCAGCTAAACTGACGTGCAAAGGATAGGATTGATATTTCTTTTCTTGCATGCAAATGTCAAAATCGCTGAAATATCACACAACAAAAATAAGAATATGAATTAAATTTACAAATTCAAAATTTTACAAAATCAACTTACAATGCAAAAGAAGATCAATATGATCGAGTTCCCCCTTAATCGCAAAAGCATTCGCCACACTTGGGTGCAAAGTGGAATATTGTAAAATTACTAAAATGAAAAACAAAATCACATAAAATCGTTACGATATTGTAAAAAGCCCAGTAAATCGAAGTTTCGCAGTTCGGTCAGAATTTGATGTTAAACTGAAAACGAGGTAGCCCGAAGGTACTAACAGTTACTTGGGGAATGAAAACAGAAGATATTGTTAAATCATAAATCGAGATAAGATCTCCAGCACGGAAGTCGTCAGTGTCTGACTTCATGAAACTTTGTTAAAACTGATGGAGAAACCTGTAATCAAACTTTGTTCACAGAGAGCGTTTGACGAATTCTTGCCATTTTAATTTTTTAGAACTGTTATGATGCCTTGGAAAACACTGACCCTATAAAAATAATTTTTGTAACATTTCCTCAAATGTATCCCGTTATTAACACAGTAGAAATCTGGCAATCAGGGGGTTATTGAACCCGTTCTTGTGTAGAAGTGATGTAGGCTAAGAACCTGGGTGCACGAAAATTCATGTATCTGAAGTCCTGTCAGCTTGTCATGGGAACAAATCGTATCAAGCTGCGAAATTGTTACTGCGAACAAATGGCAGCAATATGTCCTAACTTACATCAAATGCATGCATGCAAGTGGGACACACCTTAACCCTTTCAGCTCCAACCAATTATCAGCATGTGTTTACTCCTTATTTCGTCCACATATAATGCATTGTTTGGTTATGAGAATATAGCAGTTGATCACACTATCTAAGATAGAAAGTAGGGGGATTCCCCCAACCTGTTTTCAATGAAGCTATGGAGACAGTTTAGGAGAATTTGGAAATATGTTGTGTTTGGGACTAAAACAGTTAACATGCGTTTTAATTTTTCGTAATCCTGGTGTTAAAGTTTTGTCTGTTTTGTAAAAACGCCACTGAAGCAACTTCAGAAGCGTCAATACATTTCCAAGCCTCATTTTCAGTCTTGTTTTCTGAACTGAAGTTTCTAGATATATTGGACGTGTTAAGCAACAACATATAATACGTATTCAGTTCGATCTGGCTGAAAACATTGTTTATCTCCGATATCCAATAGAGGCCCTCCGGATTAATTAGTTGAAATATCAGAAATTGAATTTGTACTTGGGTGGGTTCACAAATCTATCAAGAGCTCTGTTTTCTCGTTTGGCGGTACGCACTGGAGCTGGTTGTTCGAAAAACTGCTCTCCTGTTTTCTGGCCGATTTATTCAGAGTCTCAGCTTGTTCGGATGCACACCAAAGTCAGACATATATAATGGAGCTGGCATCTTCCAAGAGTAAGCTATTTCAGTTGCTACTGATTCAGTTTATATTTGATAATGTTTGCATTTTTGTCTCAAGACTCCTTCTGGGCTCAAACTCCTCTGTTTTTAAGCTGTTTTCTCAAATTGATGTGCTGTGTCAAGCCTAGAAAATACCCAGTCATACGAAAAGTGTACAAGAAGGCAAACCTACTAATTTCAAAATATACAGCTTCAAAATATGTTCATTTGTTGCCAAACTGATTACGAGTTCTCAGTGACTAATGATCGATAGCCCTTAATATTTATCTCTGACTCTGCCGGTCTATTCTAGTATTCATAGCACACGACTATGAATATCCGGGCTGTCAAAGTGCAAGTATCGTGTGCAGACTGAGTAATCTTCGCAGCAATATTCATGCTTTCTTGAACGTGTTCCAGTACTTTGTTATAATGTTTAACAAAAAAGAGATGCGGATGGCTTTGATTACTATTACTGAAGAACTGAACATTTAACTTTATTGGATTAAATTGAATGCCTTTCCTGTAGCATTTGAAGAAATGCGTGGAAACTAAGCTTTTGATTGATTGAAGTCACATGTATTGAAATCGTTTTTAATCCTTTAACCCCTACCTAATTTCTCCTAAAATGTGTCCATATGTTCCCTTTAAATAGCTTGGGAGAACTTTACTTTTAATCTTAGATAGTTTGATCCTATGATCAATTGCTTTACTCCCATAAACAAAACAACATATTCTGTGTGGATAATGTAAGGAGAAGATGTATGGTGATAAACTGGCTGGGACTGAAAGGGTTAATTGATCTTAGCACCCGCCTATGTATACACTTTCAATATATATATATGTTTTATCAGTCTAACAATATCCTAAAGGCTTATGCATTTTCAAACTACCTTAACACAAATAAGCCTGTAAAGACCTATTTTATTGATATCGTACACCAGTTTCAGTGTTTGTTCAGAAGAAACTAATGTGTCTATGGAAAGCTGGAAGTTGACGACAGCCGGATCGTTTCGGGGACACGAGGTTAGATATATAGTTCCTCTCGTCTGTTTGTTCTTTCTCCTATCACTACATCGACTGAAAACAAGGCATTTGGCAGCTGTTTAGAATTTGTAAAAGTAATCAAACCATGTTGAAAATATTATGACTGCAAACCGTCGTAGTAGGGGTTGTAGGAAACATTTCTTATGAATTTTAATCAAAGATCTGATTGAAAGGTAAACTATAGTACTGAAAGGTCACGACAGCATTTAAACTTCTACTCGTTTAAAATAAGTATTGCATGAGATCTTTTTAGCCATGCAGATGTTATAGATTCATTACGGAGTATGTGATTGTACCAATGCTGCTGCTGTCACTCAGGAACATTATATTGACAACCTTTTGTGAAAATCAAATAAAACGTTCTAAATATGCATGGCCGAGAAGTTCATGACACTATTGATTACGGTAGGTTCAATTCATTATATTTTTTATGTGCATGCAGAAAATGGCACTAAGAGTTACAATAAAACTTCTTGTGAACTGTATAACGCCCTAAAGGAAAGCTTTGTTTTCACTTGTCACCACCCAACTCTTGCCGGCTGAAAATTAAAAATTAGCTAAAAACTGAATTCCTAAAACAAATCGGACGGCCAAAACCGATAGAAAAGTGAAGAGTTAGATCACTTTCAAGCAGGTGCCACGGGTATGCCAGGAGGGGTTTAGCTACGTACTAAGAAATAGTATTTTCAGCCCCCTCCACTGTAAGTGACTATTAGTCCAACCTCCACCCCACCCCTCCCGGCCCACAGTGCACATTTTAAAAGCAGCTGCAAAGCCGATAAACACCTGTATTATTAATATGACCAAACCTTTTTCAAACAGGGACCGCGGAGGGGGAGGGGCTAGGGGGACCTTGCCCCCCCCCCCCACTTTTTTCAAAATTTTAAAGAGTTACTGACATAATGCAGCTGCACGGCGCCTTTAAAAGCAAAAGGCGATCGTTGATCAAAGTTATAAGAAGAGTTCGAACTGCGACCAACAGGATCTAACTCGCCCAAATATTTGTACGTCCCAACATTTTGTAAGGCCGTTGATATAGGCTCCGATTGTTGGGCGGAATGTTGGATAAAACGTGTCCAATCGCGTGTAAAGGACCATCTCTCAACCAAGAGCAGAGTATGATCCGGTAAACCAGTAATCTTCTAAGTGAATCAGAATATGTACCGGCAGCGCTAGTCTATGTTTGAAGTCTCTGATATTGGGAGGGACCGGTGACTGTTGTATTGTTGTAGCTGACGATAAGGAAACAAATTTGGACACATTGAAAATTTAGTCATATTTTTTCACCAAGATAGACGCTCTCACTTCTCTCTTCTAGATACTTGGTCATGATTACGATTCGATTTAGTTAAACTGAACGAGTTTCTGGAGGTTAATACCTTGCTAAAAGGCACAGTATGGATGATGTCGTTTGGGCTGGGAAATAGCATGAGAAAGTCAGATAAGCTACATGATTATTACTCTTAAAATGGTATTAAAACTAACTCATAAGTTGATCGGAACCAGTTTACCATATTAAAACTGAATATTAAAAGGTGGTTGACTTGCACGTATTGTGCAAGATTGACAAAAATTTGCCGAGAGCAGTTTTTACCTTTCTTGAAGTCCTTTCTTATAGACCGAGGGAAAATAAAATCTGAAACAACTGGTTAGAAGTCGCTACATTGCGATTTCTCTATTATGTTTCGTTTGGTTAATAAACTGCACACAAGAATCGAACCGGCTGTGCCAGATGGCATCGAAGTCTGCAATACAAAGCGGACTCAAACACTTTTTTGTGCCTCATAAAAATCCATTGAGTTCCGCCTTAATCGTACGTTAGACCATAATGGAGTTTTAATCAAAGCTTTTAAGATTTACATAATCTATAATCCACACATCTGGAACGTAGATTAATCAGAGTTAGAAATTGCGGAAACCCCTACCATGCTGCTTTATTTCTTTGTCTTGACTTTTTTCAACTTTCTCATGCAACAAATTGTATTTTAGGATTCATATTCCCGTACGTCTACAATCGTGAGTTTTAACATATGTTCTCAAAAAGCTGTAAAAAGATTGCTACTTGAAAATACTTTAGTAACCTTTTCAGTAACAATTGTACGACAAACTCAACTGCCTCGCAACAATAGTGAGAATAATTAATATATTTTTCATTTCATGGGCCAATAATCTGCTCAGTTTTAAGCGAAATAAGACGTAAATAATTAAAGCTATGATTTCAGTTTGGGCAAAGGAAGATGATATGAGCTCTACGGATAATTTGGGATCAGGTAAATTTTTCCTCAAAAACGGTGAAGTAAAAAGGTGGGTATGATACACTGAAATCAGCCTTCGTTTTCTTGTAAAGCTTTAAATATTTAAAATCAACTCTATTTTTTGCCGTGGTGGTTGAATGTACAGTTGGTTAGCCTTTCTTATATTTTCAAAAGCATGACCTTTGTTTTTCTAATACTTACATATGTCAGTGGATCAATTAGAAAATTGATATACGTGTACAGTTTTTCAGTATCTTTGTGTTGACTTTTGAAAGCGGAAATCGTAAAGCGCAATACTGTACACAAGTGAGAATATCGACCCCAAGAGATCATTAGTGGAGGCTCTGCATTTCATAAATTTCCTCTCCGTCGCAGCCATATGATGCAAACTTCTTTGATATCCTCTGCATGGATATTTGGTTATAGCGTTCCCATTTATGCATTCCGCTTCGCGCTTTTCAAAGTTGTCTTGACCTTTCCTTAAATCGCTGTATATCTGTAAATCCAAATGCTGTAAACATAAATAAAAAATTTGACCATAAATACAAATATAGGATCTTTCCGCGAATTTAACAGTGCTCGGTAGTAATGAAGCTTAGGGTTATTAGGAAAAAAAATTAAGATTAAGATTGGCACTGTATAACTGATCTGAAGGGACCCTACGAGTCCTCTCTCTCCAAGTACTGTACACTCAGTAAACGGGCAATCGAACAAATTCCTGCTGAAGAACGCATATTCGTAGTTTAAGCCGCTGCAGCTCCCTATAGGGGGGAGGGGGTATTTTCACAGTTTCCGGAGGGGCTGCTCGTAGGAAAAAAATTAAATTCAATCCTTAAAAGATACCGAATTGGGCATGGTCGAAGCTTATTTAACCATTTACAATTTATTATGTAGTCCGCGGTGTTTACAAAGCATTTTTAGCCATCCAAAAATGAGTGGCATCCACAAACTTCTACAATTTTTCTTCGAATTGTTTGGACACCCAAAAAGATACCAAATTTCCCAAAAGGTACAAGACATTCGCGTGTGACCACAGGCTATGATTTTAATCCCTAAAATATACGGCGAACATCCCCATGATCCCCGGCCGGTCCGATATGAAAGTATCCCCCCTCCTCCCGGGTCGCGGTCTACCTCACTCAGCAGAGTTTTGTTCTGCGACAAAGTTATCAGAGATAGACAGAATTCCTTACAATCTGTATTCCATTGGAAAGGCTATTTCCTGTAGAAATGAAAAATGCTAAACACTTATTCCAAACTACAAAAATGTCCGGCACCATTATAATTTCCAAAAAAGAAAAATGGCACGATTTTACCACTTTCTCCGGGAAATTGTGGAAAAGGAAAAATAGCATCTAATCAACACTATTTGAAATTCAGAATGAGGCAGGAAGCACCAATTTGTTTGGAGTCAACTCGTACAGTAATAGATGGTTTGCACGGAAAAAACTGTCAAAGAACAAACTGATATCAGCATAATATTTTTAATGTTCTGTATAGAACAGGAAAAAATACACAAATGACAAAAATTGTGGGTCAATAGGGTATTCTGTAACCGAGCTATTGGCTAAGTATGCGGCAGTCATGTTGGTGAACCACTTTGGGCACCAAGATGGAGGCCAAAAAATTTCCATTTCCTTTTCAAACAAAGCAGTGGTTTGCCACTAAATTGATTAATTCCCATACAAACACTTCAGTTACAAATTTAAAGGTTTGCTTGGTCATAACGTTTCACTGAAATCTGGCAAATTATATCAATTTTCTTTACATTTAGAAATGTTCTGATCATCAACATACTTCAAATTTAAACACTAATAATCGCATTGACATCAAATTTTCATAGAATACTTTGGATACTTCAAAATCAAAGATCAGCTCTATATAAGATCAGTTTAAAATTTTGATGATGTCACGTGCAAGCTATCTTTTCCTTGCAGTTGCCTGTGTGGTACACTGAATCATAAATTACTAAATTTATATATATGTTATATGACGTATATATTTTTAATGTATATCATATATCTTTATATCTGATATTATTTTTATACATATATATTATAGATTATTTTGAAAAGTTGTTAACTAAATTTTGAATGCATTTTGACCCTTTTCTTTCTAAAAACATAAATAAAGCGGAGTCCTAACGAAATGTTGTTAAACCAACAAGACCGAGCAAATTTAGCATGGGATCCTGAGTTATCAAAGAGTGCAAACCTCAGATGCTACTTCCCACAAGTCTTCAAATAGCTTATGGCCTGTACAATTACTAGATTAGCAAAATACATGAGTTTCATGTTGTTGTTTTTTTCAGTTGCGAAATGCATTTTCGTGTGTGCAATGCCAAGAATTGGGAATAAAGCGTTGGCTCTCGGCGTCATCAGTAACGCCAATCTCTTCAGTTTTCAATGCAAGAAAAATATTCTTCGTGTGTGTTTGTGTTTCTTTGTCCTGAAGGCGTAAGGAAGGTTGAGAAGAACTAATACTTGTCAAATTTTGTTTTATTAAACTGCTGATGTATTGTATTTGTATTAACAATTCAAAGTTATCTTGCTACAAAGGCATAAAGATATTTGCGAAATACTAAACTGGATACTTTCTGATCAGTTTCACAATTTTAGGTGCGTGTGTATTTTCAGATATTGTATAGATATTAGGCAAAGTAGTATAAATAAGGTTTCTTTACACAGAGTCATAATTCGTCGCAAACAGTTTGCGAAGGGATGTTTGCGAGTTATCGCAAACGCTTTGCGGTAATGGAGACACCGATTCTACGATTTGTCTCAAAGCGGCGCCGATGATCGCAAAAAAGCCGTAAAGATTTCCAACTCAATGTACACCGTATTTCCGATTGCCTGGTACTACTGCAGGGTGATACGACAAATGTCATCATAAACAGCCAGCAATCTGTCGCAAGCAGTTTGCAGATTATCGCAAACATCCCTTCTCAAACTGTTTTTTGGACTGGACTGAGCAACTTTATATTGAATTTAAATTTAAATTTATGTTCCCTGGCTCTGAGATGGAAAACTTCAGGCCATCTATGTAGCTTTTCCCACCGGACAATTTTGACACTAATGATCACAAAGCATATATACTGGCTGAAGAATATCGAACATCGGGAAAGTGTGTTATAAATCATTTGTAGCCACTGTGATACGTTTTTTTTATTTTTGAGGTGGAACGCCAAATGCATTGTGACATAACGTTTAATTGACAAAAAGATCATATGTGACATTTCTAACAGCTTTGAATGTGAAGAAACGAGTACTATATATCAATCGATTTGACGAAAAATCATGTCATTAATAGATGCCATCCGGCTGAGGGCTCTATATTCTTGATGGAAAACGCCAAGCGCTTTGCCTTTGTGCCAACTGAATTTTCAACTCGGTTCTCAGTGACGGGACTGCCGTACACTATATATAGGCTGTACCTCTGTCGCTTTTGCTGGATGTGAACTGGTGATATAAATATGTTGTGAGGAAAAAGAGACTTATCTGCAACTAACAGGTATAAAAGAGTCTTCCTTTATGATGGAACAGATGGCGCTCAGTCAGAGTGAGTGAGAAACTTAACCTCAGGATTGAAATGCTCAGTAATATTTAAGAAAGTGTTTTTATGTTATTTGCTCTAACAGCTGAATTCTGTCTCGCTCGGAGAAAATGTCCTTAAATGTTAGCTAGTCACAGGGTATAGCGTTGACTGTTGGAGCCGGCCATTCAGTGTGTTGCTTAAATGTTAGCTAGTCGCAGGGTATAGCGTTGACTGTTGGAGCCGGCCATTCAGTGTGTTGCTTCGCCAGTTATGTTTGTTAAATCGCCATAGCTTATCACAAAGTATTTTCCACCGATTGTTAAATATCAATCTCAAATCTCATATCCCACCATATTTCAACATAGTTCCAAGTTTGTTAACTAACGCTAAGCAAGTGATATAAATGACATCAGTCCTAACCTATACCAATGTTTTTATATTCTAGTAGTTACTTCTAGAAGTTACTGATACAGACTCAGTCTTTTTTTGGGTCTACTTAACCGGGTTTCCAAGGATTGTTCCATCAGTGCCATTTTAATCTGGATTACCTACTCAAGCTGACGATATTTCATTTCAAATTTAGCACAACCGGCGATCTACTGGAGGTGAGGTTTTTCCGTGTGGATAATGTTATGCGCATTTGAACAATCTTTAGAACCTAAGCAATTCCAGTAATACGAATTTTAGAATACAATTTACTGTTGTCATGAAGCATCCGTATTGACTATTGTAATATTGTTATTATAATTTTTGTTTGCCGCAGTGGTTGTTTTTATCCACAGCATCAACTATAGCCGAGAGTACAAGGTCTGTCCGGGACGGAATATTTTGCCCTGGGTGTTTCACTGTACAGACCGAGCAAAGCGCCGGAGGCCGAAGGTAAAAATATTCTCCCGGACAGACGGTGAGCAAGACGAGTTTGTTAAGATTTTTATTATATGGCTCTTGTGTTCATTTTGTTTCGTCGAAATAAATGTTCATTTGCCAAATGCACACGTTCACTGATACGGACTTAAACCGTTTCATCCAATGGCAACAGAGGAAATTAGTTTCGGAGTTATTAAAGAATGATTTAGAAAATGCGTTACCCGTTCCTTAGGATACGTAATCGCGCGTCTGGTTGCAACCGAAGAGACGAGAACACTCAGAAACGGTTCAGAAGAAAGTAATCACTTGGTTGGAGCTTAGTTTCTATGACGACACTACAAGTGATTACTGAACTGTAAACGTACACAATTTAGTTTTTTTTACGGCTCCATATTTGTCTTACAACATGAACACCAGTAAAACCGTTTTTTTTAGCTTTGGAAATGTTGGATTTGAGTTTATGCTTGATATACTAACCGTGAAGCGAAATTAAAGCCGCACAATACAAAACTGAAACGTTTGCGGTTGATATTATTAATTATATCTTTCCTTCTATTTATTGGCAGTATTTATTTTGTCACCGCTTCCGACAGCGACATTACAAGAGTAATGTTTTTATTCCTAGCCAAAAACCCTAATTACTTTGTGTGGTTTTGAAGTTTAGTTAATATGTTAGAGAATAATCCGAACGAATGGTTTGCTCTTTGTTTTTAACAGAAAGTCGATGATTTTTGATTTGCGAAACTGGCTTTGCACAGAGCTGATAGTCAGCAAATTTGGCAATGTTATTTTCAAGGTGTATTTCGTGCGTAGTTTTGCTATCTTATCGATTGAGCTACTAAGCTAGAAAGAAAAAGATTGACAATCAGGCGATCAAAAGCAAATGAGTTTGTTCACATGACGAAGAAGAATATTGAAGAACTGTCTTGATTAACATTGCATTGTGTTGCGTTTATGCACGCTCCAATTGATCCATTATCTTAACAAATGATTCTCTCGTTTTATTTCAAGATCCCTTCTTTGTTAGCACACCTCTTGAAAGATAATTGCTTCTCGCTTGACACTTCATGTTTATTGTGTTCTCAAATCCAGCATATTTCAAGTGACAGATTCCGAATTCATTAAAACGCTGCCAAGTTTACTAATGAACTAAGAATCTGAGAAGGAAATGCCTAACTTCGCATCAAATCAACCGTATTTTATCTTATATTGTGTTAAATTCGCGTCCACCGGTTCGTAGTGATTTGGGTGTCTTTTCTTGGCCTTTCGGAATAGCTTTCCGCGTTGAGTGTTGGTAAGCAAAACCATCTTAAAAAGCCTAATTCATCCATGACTTTGCGTTCACAATTGATTTTGAATAGACCTTGTTTTTAATTTTTTCTTTGCAGCGTTTCATCTGAGTCGTTGGAGTGCTTCCGCTGGTTCTTAAATTAGATGAGCGAAAATGCAACAGAAACTCCCTTATGCTCGCGGCTTCTTCACTATCTTTGCTCTGGTAACCGCCTCATTTCCGTGTTGCGTCTCTGGACAGAATAACACAATTTTGTAAGTATCCAACCCTAACGGTACCGTTGATGAATTATATATTGCAAGTATCTTATACTATACATATCATCGTCCTTAAATATCAACGAAGTGTCAAACTAAGACTGCTTATCGTTTATATGTGTAGACTATGTATAAAGTTAATAGTATGTGATTGACTTTCGCTCCTTCTGAAATCTCTGACTCTTGAGTTATCGTCACACGTTGTCAAATATTTTATTAAAACTGTTTACACACGTGTACTGATAATATTAGAAGCACTGTCTAATTTGTATAGACTTTCAAAACGGAAACCTTCGCATTTGTTTACCTGTGGGAGTTCTTTCGTAATAATATAGTATTAAAATTCGCCTCGTGCTTATCCTTTGTCTATTATAAATAAAAGCTTTCGTATTTGCTTTCGGTTCTGATTACAATGTTGTGATAAAAACTCGCAAAATAAAAATTTAAGTTCATTTCTCTTGTGTGAGAATGTTATGTTCCAGTTTTTACAGTTTAGCAGTTGGTTTAAAATGACTAGCACTTTAACAACAATGTGAAATCTGCTTGACTTCATCAGAATATGCACGATTAAGCTCGTATATAGTCCTAATGCATGCCTTCCTCGATTTCGCTCGTTTTGTTAAACAATGTTAAAATAATTGCAGCTCAGAGAAGCTTGATACCTTCCTTGTTTGAGGCTGCCATAAAGAAAGCAATATCCTAACATATGAAGGAGCAAAAGGTTTGATTTAACATGTAGGCTAGTACCAAACAATAAATGGCAATTTTAGGCACAAACAAAAGCCGATTGTTCAAGAAAACAATTTTGACTCAGCAGGATGTTCACACACTTTTGGTTTTGATTATTCTTTTTAATCTAGACTGAGGATTTTAAGCCTGCTATGCTGCTAATGACAAATGCGACTCCAAAATGCTGTAATACGGGGCGTCAATATGCATTGGATATAGTTGTACTAATTGTACAGTACTGCCACATTCTGGTCAGGTAACCCTGAGAACCCTACTGATCGACAGCTTTAATTCCCACTCAAACATAGTTGGAACATTCGTAGTATCTTTCTTTCTCATGACAGCCCCGTAAGTGGTTTTACTGCGCCATGTCACAATATATCATAAGGGTTTATACCTCAACTAGCAGGAAGGCTATACACACCAGCGAGTGGACAGAGGACGCGCGGCCATGCTGCCTTCCTTCGAGGGGGACTCTCTTGCCTACCCCCGAGTTTCATTTTCAAAAAATAGAGAGAGAGCTTTAAGACCGTCTATACAAATCTCTTCAAGACACCGTTATTCTCAACCAGTATGCTATATTATATATTTAGCTGTGGAAGAACGTAATTTAGTCAGAAGTATATTCAATTTATATTTCAGCTGCAAAGTGTCGAAAGTAATGTAAATAACCTTTTAAGAATGTAAAATATAAGTAATTTTTGTAAAATAAAAATGCAAATAATCCGACATTATTTTTCAGTATTTAAATTAATTACTTCACCAAAAATCTAGAAAGGGTAGCAAATTCATTTTCACATTGGAGGACGGACAAGTCATCTGGCGATTTGTTCGTCTCAGTGTGAAAGCGAGACGAACAAATCGTGTTGTGTTGGCCGTCATAAATTCACATCACACGTACCACTGACGTACAAACAGATAAATGTTAGTGCAAAGGACCTTATGTTAGTGCTATTCTCCTTCCTTGACACGCGGACAACTTGTTTGACTGTTAGTTCGACAGATGTGAGTTGAAGATTGTCTTTGGTCGATTTGTTCGTCTAGACGAACAAGTCGTCCAAGAAAAATCGTCTAAAAAGACGAACAAACATACTGACAAATTCAGACGACTTGTTCGTGCAGAATCGTGTTCGTCCCGTTTTCACACTCAGACGATTTGTTTGACTGAGACGATTTGCTAGTTACTTGTTCGTCCTGTAATGTGAAAACTGCTATTTACACTTCACTTTCGGCTAGAAACCATTTCGGAAAAATTTTAAAACCCTTCAAAAAAACGTCGCAAAACGTGACTGCGTGTTTAAGGATTATAACACGGATCCGTTTGTATTTTGAAGCGTTTTGTATGTATAGCCGTTTTCACACTAGAGGACGGACAAGTCGTCCAGACAAACAAATCGTCACACTCACACTCGAGTGTGAAAACGGGACGAACACGACTCTGGACAAACAAGTCGTCTGAATTTGTCCGTCTGTTTGTTCGTCCGCTTTTTAGAGGATTTGTGGTGGACGACTTGTTCGTCCAGAAACATTTATCTGTATCTGTGTTTACGTCAGTGGTACGTGTGATGTGAATGTATGACGGCCAACACAAGACGGTTTGTTCGTCTCGCTTTCGCACTAAGACAAACAAATCGTCAGACAACATGTCTGTCCTCTAATATGAAAACGGCTAATGTTCGGAAAATTTTTAAATTCCTAAAAAAATAACAAACTATGCGAGGGAGGAGGACTATTCAGACTAAAGACTGGACTATTCAGTTCTAGAAAGAACTTTCCAAGCCTTGTGGATTGAAATACACCAAAGTAACAAAAAGAACATCTGTGGCATCTTATACCGACAACATTCATGCCCTAAATCGTTTCTAGATTATCTTGAAAAAGCCTTGGATCTTTATAGCTCCAAGAATAAATCGCTTTTATTCTTGGGGATTTCAATATTTATTTACTCAATACTGAAACATGCCAATATAGTCATGATTTTTTCTTGTTACTTCAAAGCTGCTATCTGTTCCCAACTACTCTTATTGATAATATTTGCACAAATCAACTGAATTACAATATTATAAGCGACGACATTGTTTCTGACATTAGTGACCATTTCTCGCAGTTCTGCATATCCCAGAAATAAAATCTCACACCAACAAACATTGCAGTAAGGTCAGAACTTTTCAAAAACGCAAATTCTATGTTCGTTGAGGAATTGGCGAACTCCGAACTAGGAAAAGTATGCTGTAATCTCAGAATATCGACCAAACCTTTTCAGCTTTCTTTCATTCTATTAATAAAGCAGTTAATTAATAAGTATGATAAAATCAACCGAGGGTTGACGAAAACAATTTCCGCGCCGTAA
>JANSTR010156940.1:0-10351 GCA_025434805.1 Antipathozoanthus remengesaui
ATATGGTAACACAAACATAATTATGAATATCTTGTCTCTTAGCCAAAACGAACAGGCCAACACCATATTCTTGTCGTATATATTTACAATGAGAGACTGTTCTACTGTACATAATTTATTTAAATGTATGTCACTTCAATGTTTGATGTGATCTGTCTAATTTACAATCATCAGCTTCGGTGACAATTTGGTAGTTAAACAGAAGTTTGAAATGTATCTTTCTTATCTAACATCAGATGATCCATGTATGACAAACCCCTGATTATGAATAATCAGTCTGATTCATTAAAATGCTTTCCTTTACTGACAACTAACCCAAGAGCAACACTGAATGGCCAGCCAATCAGAGCCCCTGCTGCTACACCAAGCACTGCCACCTATAATAATATATATATTAATAAAATAAATGTCATAATAAAATAAATGTTAGCATACTCGTACTGTAATCTCTCTAATAGGCTCCCTGTTTACAGCTTCAAATAAACCTCTCCCTCTCAGTTGCCCTTTCCAAAATACATGTATTATTCAATTTGCGCTACAGTAGTTATTTCATGGTATTCTTTACCTTATTATTAAATATTGTTATTCAGTTGGATTACATAGTATTACATGTTTCGCATGCAAAACTATTATTATCAGGCTTCTCATATTCATTAAATCTGGGTGGCATTTCAGAAGAATAAATAATAACTCCCATCTCTGGCTGCCAGCCACTTTTTAATTAGCCCCCACCTCTCTAATAAGCCTCCAAGGTGGAAGGGCTGAAATGTAAAAAGCCCAAGCTCTATAATAAGTACCTCTCTGGAAAGGCTGAAATGTAAAAAGCCCGAGCTCTATAATAAGTACCTCTCTGGAAGGGCTGAAATGTAAAAAGCGCGAGCTCTATAATAGGTACCTCTCTGGAAGGGCTGAAATGTAAAAAGCCCGAGCTCTATAATAAGTACCTCTCTGGAAGGGCTGAAATGTAAAAAGCCCGAGCTCTATAATAGGTACCTCTCTGGAAGGGCTGAAATGTAAAAAGCCCGAGCTCTATAATAAGTACCCCTTTGGAAGGATTGAAATTTAACAATCTCTCTGGTGGCTCACGCGAGATCAAAAGCTTCCAATTGCAATTATCCAGATTTTCATGTGCAAGAACACAACTTTCAAATGAGGAGGAGCCACTCTCACAAAGAGGATGACTTTGTCTGTTCTGGCATTGTGTACAGTGTATTATCAGATTTCATTTATTTCTTTACATGTACACAATTGTGCATAGCCAATAAGGAATTTATTGTATTAATTAAATTGTACAATTTCTATTTATTAGAATCACTTCTGTACACTTATGGATCAGAAAACCTACCATGTAGTTTGCAGAGTACCATCCACCATATGCCAGCATGGCTGTGTACATTGCAAATGAGCTTGGCAGATATGCTATGTACAGAGAGAAAAACTTTAAGCTGATATCACTTTAATTCAATAATGTATTTTGAGCATCTTTCTTTAGTTCCAATACCTTTTATTATAATACTATTACAATTATTTATCAGTATTCTAATTTAATGAGGAGTTTCCTTTACTAAGACACCTAATGGTTGAATCTTCGGGACTTCTCGCCGCCATCAGTTTTTCTATACATATGTACTTCAAATGGCAAAATAAATGATGATGATGATGATGAGTTTTAAAAGACTTAGTGCAGTACCAATAACTTTCTCAATTTTTAGATTCGTCTAAAAGTTAGAATAATTTTGATTTTTATTCTATCTTCTCAACTAATGATTGTATATATCTATACCTAATGTACCAAGTGATAATTTGGCAGTTACACACAGGAACACCTGATGGAGTTTATCAGACTGTATGTCACCATCCCAGAAGATTTCACGTACCCAAAAAGATGCCCAAATAATTAATGGCCAACATTCTTAACTTTCACTCTTTGGTTTAGGAAACTTGTCATCTTTGAATGCATTTATCAGACAGAGTTTTAAAAGTGCTGGTAAGCAACTGATCTCCTGAGTAGGAATAACCAGAACTTGACTGTAGGTATTTAACAATTAGACCTTGAGGACGAATGGGCTACGAATTTGCAGTCCATGAGGCAGAGAGGTCTAACTGTAGAAACCTTTTAAACCATTCTGGAGATAAAAAAGGCCTTTCAACATTAACTTGTAAAGAAAGGAATTGAAACAATTTTTGTTTTGATCTGCAGATGAATGAACTAAAATTGAAAGTTTTGGATGCTTTTCTTTCTTTTTAACGCATTCTTACCCTTACATATCTTCACTCCATATTTTAATTTGTTACTTTCTTTGTTTTCTCTGGGACAGAAATGTCCAGTAGGTTGTCAATTAAATCTTTTGAACCACAACAAATCGGGTACAGCGACTTGATCTGCTATATTGTCTTGGTTCACTGCCATGGTCTACCACAGTTAGACCATAGTAGAGTTAGAGTAGCCAATCAGAATGCATGATTTCATGTTAGACCATTGTACATTTCTACTGATATATGCTATTTACTCAATTTGTTCCCTTAACCCTTTCAGCCCCATCCAGTTTATCAGCACATATCTTCTCCTAACATTACCCACACAGAATATGTTGTTTGGTTATGAGAATAAAGAAATTGGTCATAGACAGCAAACTATCTATGATGAAAAGCAAAATTCTCCCAACCAGTTTATAAGAAAGTTATGGAGACAGGTTAGGAGAATTTAGCAACATGCCAATTGTCGTGTTTGGGGCTGAAAGGGTTAACACCCACCCCCAGCAGCAATGTATCTGGCAAAGATTTGGGGTGGGTGCTTACTTGAGCATGGGCTCTTACTCTACTCCATAATCTTTTTTAAAGGTAATTTGCATCTTATAGCCTCTTCAAAACCACAGAGTAATACAAGCCAACAAATACACAAAGTTTTATCCTTTAACAGTTGTTAAATTATGTTTTGTTCATCTCTAGATTTTGGTTTTAGTTTTGTTGTAATTTTGAAAGTATATAAATTTGAGCTGCTGTTTTTCAAGAATTCAAAACTTATATACAGTGTTTGCAGGGTTCTCCAGAAGGGCCGGCGACCGGCGATTTTCTCCGTGTACTAAACCATATTACACCAGCTACAAGTTGTAATATATTTTTTTTGGTACATCCAGTATACACACAGAAGAGCAAAAAGCTTTTATATTTTGTGAGGCGAACGAATATTTTAATTTTCAGTCTTGTAAATGGCATCATTTGTTTTCTGTAAAGTTCTAAAAAAGCAAACGTACAAAACTGAGGTTGTTGCGAAGCATGACTTGACGAGCAGGATACCCAAGAAGAGACTGGGTTTGAAACTTTGATTTATTGCTTGTGACACTGGGAACAAATATGGCGTCGATCTACATGATGAAACGTGGAAACAACAGTATTTTAAGTTACTAGTATTATTCCAAGAACATAAAGCTGGTGGGTATGACCAAATGAAATCCAAAAGACACTCAAAACCCTTGATATGTTGTATGACATGCATACAGTAGTGGTGATGGCAAGAACTGATGGATAAGAATTTCATATAATCCAAGTAGCAAACTGTTATTTCTGCAGTTCAGCAACTGTCTACAATAGCTTGTCAAAAAAGTAAGGAGTTAGGTTGCTTGAAAGAATAGTTTAGATTCTTTTTATCCATTAGAGTGCTCTGAAAAAATGGGATATGTAGCACTTGATTTTCAAAATGCCTTATTGCTTTGGCTTGAACTTCTCTTCAATTTTATCTCCTCCTACTATTCCTCATTTGGGAGGAGCCTATGTTTGTCACAGGAAGTGGGAGTTCTCAATCTCTCATTTATCACAGAATGGATTATTACATGACAGAGCTCTTAACAAAGCTGTTTAATTTTAAATTGCTGTATGTATTGTACTGGTGAATTATTATATGGCCACGATGTATAGTACGCATGCTCTGATTGGTTCTTGATAGGTCTGTTAATGACCTGTGTGCGCACATACCCAGATGTGCAAAGTAAAGAATGTCCTCTTGAACAGTGTTTTCAGTTAAAGGTCATATAATAAAATATGTATTAACCTTGAACGGTCTTTACGAAAAATATCAAACTTCGTCCTCAATGCATTGACCTCACTGTTGCTCAGTCAATACAGCATGGCCTCAGTTTGATATTTCTCATAACAACCTCACTCTCGGTTAATAAGTAGTTATTATTACCAGTACATATCTTTGTTAAAATAACCACGTGATAACTGCTCTAGTTATGAAAACATATTTCTGAGAAGGTTGGCTATTGTCACATCCTTTGTGTCAATTTTACTTGTGTCAATTTAGGCTGCATTAATGAATAATTTATGCATAATTATTTTACCACAGTTGCACAAGGTCAAACTTTTTCACTTGCTACATGTGTTTTCAATGTTTACAAAATGGTTAAGAGCAATAATAAGTTGGTTAATAATATATGTGACCCTGTACAGGAAAAGCAGTCTTATGGTGAAAGCGTTTTTGACTGCGTTTCGTTTCACACGGCGTGTGGTACGCGTGTGGTACGCGTGTGCTTTTTACTGGCCTCCGTTTGTTGCAAATATGCACACGCGTTTGCTATCTGGACTCTGATTTTGCAGAGCGTTTCTTTTGGCGTTTCTTTTGCAGATATACACACGGGGTTCTCGAAGCTGGACATAAAAGCTGTCAGCACTCAAGCTTTTTACTCGCATACTATTTATATAGTCGACGTTTATCAGACCAAGTAGACCACAGCTTGCTCTTGGATGCGCTGATGAATACTTCTAAAAATTTGCATCAGATAAAGTTAAAGTCTGTTCAGGTGATTGTTATTTACAGTATGAAAAACATCAAGAACAGTTATTTTCAATTCAAAGTAACTCGAACGAAACCACAAAAGTCTATAATTGAATAGATTATCAGCAAGTGAGACAGTCGATCAAAGAAACAACTAATTAACATAATACTCATATTGTGGTTGCAGTGCAGTCCGTGCGGTTAATTCGAGTTTTTCTTGAAATAAAACTCTTAACCTTCGAAAAGGACGGTCGCAAGTAACAAACACTAATTTTTTAGAATAAATGCAGTTCGTTTTCTTTGAAGAGTGCATAAAATCTTGTAAACCCAAAAAGCACAGTGAAATATGTTTCTCTGTTTTCATCCAATCAAATAACTGCAGTCACACACTGTACATTTCACATAGGATGTACGTGTCTGGAGTCTGTCAAAATTTGACCTGTGGGTCACGGTCTGTTTACATTCAAAACCAATTATTGTTTCCTTTCGATTTTTAACATCACAAATTGATTCCCGAGAATGTATCTGTAATGTTATAGACCCGGTAGTAGGTAATCTACAGTGTCTACTTTAAGTTTTCTTCCTTTAATTTTATAGCAGACCACAAAAGAACATCGCATTTACTTCTAATTCAATATTTGTCATCATTCATGATGGTCCAAATCGATTGTTTCAAAGTAAATTGCCGTCCGTTATTCAGTTTGACAAGCAACTACTTATTAAACATGCTTTTGACTCGTAATCATTTTGAAAATTTATTGAAAAGGCCTTCATTTTTGCTTTTTCATTAAATCTTAATTCAAATACCGCATTCCTTTTACGCTGCTTTCACATTTCGGTCCTGCAAACTTTCTTATTCCTCGCGGGAAAGTACTCGTGATAATTATATTCCCGAAGTATATTCTGCGTTTCACACGTCGTTTGGCACGGCCATGCACACGCTGGAAATTATTTTCGTTTTCAGAATTTTCAAGAAACGCCACACACTTTTCTCGAGCGTGTGGTACACGTGTGAAACGTGTGTCAAACGCTCTAAAAAACGCAACTGGACACGCGTTTTCGATTTTTCACCATAAGACCGGTTTTCCTGTACAGGGTCACATATTTATACTGTATGATGTCATTACCCTCAAATTGTCAGATATAATTGCAAATTCTTTGATTTTGAAGCAGCACTAAACACATATCAGAAAAAAATATTGTAGACTATGCAATTTCAACAGTAACATTTGAAAACATAATTTTACTGCAAATTGTTCTTCTGGAATCCCCCTGTCAAGAACTGTTGTCTGAAAAGGGGGATGGGAGCTTACTCAGTTACAGAAATTCAGGCCATGGATGTTAACACCTACCTGCTGACTTTCACAGTCTCATAATTGCCAAATAACATTGAAAATCTGTTGTATTTTCTTGAGTCTTGCAAAGCAAAATAATTTACTTGTAATGAAAAACGTTCCTTTAAGATTTGAAAAGGTTTGGTCTAGAACTCCTCTGGCTAACCTTTTCAGTCTCAAACGTGACATAATTATGTCACATTTCACAAAGTTTAAATAGCTTAATTGAGTTGTGATTTTACTTTCAGGGCTCTAACAGTGGTCCATTTTTATGCACCTTGGGCACCGCAATGCACTCAAATGAATGAAGTACTCGGAGAACTTGCCAAAGATAATATTCACATAAAATTCTTAAAGGTAATGGTAGACTTAAATAAAGAACCTATTATTTTTATTTGTAACTTTATAGTTTCATTTTATTTTGTTATTATCTGCCACGGCAGTCTCATCAACGTAATTAAACAGTACATAATTATAAGTTCCACTATAAAAAGGAAGGCTCCTCCCTCTTTTCTCATTAATTTTCAAAATGTAAATTTGAAATTTAAAATACTCTGAACAGTAGACGAAACAAATGCATGCTTCACATTAATTTCTCTTCTATGTGACTAATTGATTTTGACTGCATATTGCATGGTATAAAATTGCATGTTACACAGCTGTGAGAGAGTTGTTCACTCGACAGTGGCTGATTGGCGAATAAACCAAGCAATGGACTGGCCATTCCCTTTTATACCAGAACTTTTTGGTTAGGTTGTTTCTCCTCTTCCCCTCCTTTGTGCTTACAAGTAATCTGTTAATGTCTCTCTTATATTTTTTTCTTTCCATATCTACAAAGCTTTATACATAAACTTAGTAAATAGTTTTTAAAAGAAAAACTAGAGACTGCATCAGCAGGTACCAGGTAAAACGTATAACAAAATCAACCAAGGGTTGACAAAAACAGTTTTCTACTCCGTAAGGTTTGAAGATAGCTGACGTTTCAAGCGTTAGCCTTCATCGGAGCATCTGAAAAAACTAAAACAGTGAAGGGGTTTAATAGGAAATCAATGTAGCAATTGTATGCAGATTAAAATGGAATTTAAGATAGCTATTGGTCTAACAAGACCAATATGAATTGAAATTAGATGAATGAAAGTCTTTCAGTAAATGCCATGAGGTACCAAAGTTCTGAGTTTAAAAATAATATAAGTTTTGTTCCTTTCTTTTGCGAGATTCATTAGAGCCATTGTACTGAATGATGCCACTGATTTGCATCACTTGAATAGAGTGTCCCGGGAGATTGAAATAATGTGTGACTTGTTTGGATAAAGAAGCATCATTGTTTCAGACATCTTTAAGATGTTCAACAAAGCAATCAGACACCTAATTGTCTGCCAGTTTCACCAATGAGAAGCTTTTTACAGACTGGACAGAAAATACAATAACTAAAAGTAAATTAGACGTGGTGCACTTGTGAAACAATAAATAGAAAATAATTTAAAATGAGGCATTAAAACCTGAAGATGCTCATGTAGAGCAAAAACGTTTGTTATTATTTGATAACTGTGTTTTAATGCCTCATTTAAAATTATTTTATCCTTATGGAGAATCATGTTTTAAACATATTTTAATAAAATTAATGGAAAGTTTTGCACGGTTTATGCAAACAAAGCTTTATCGCCAGGGCTTCTGATATTCTGCATTGCAACATGATTTTGCTTAAATGACCTCAAATTCGCATACGGTAATTCATACCAAATCACAGAATTTATGAAAGCTAAGAGAAAATACTCAAACCCCTTTATAACATACATCTACAGTATTATGCAATCCCAACATTTGACAGTATGCACAACTCTATACACAAACACCAATGTTAATATCATCCTCAGAGTGGCGAATGAGTTGCTCTCTTTGAATTGTTATATAATTACCAGTACTGTTGTCTTTCCATCTATGATCAGGACTGTGTTCACCAGAGCTCAAGCCTATTTCTGCTAGAACAAATCAGATTCACATTTGTCTTCATCAATTGATAAAAATGTGCCTTTTATTTTTGTCTTGAGTTTGTAAATATCCCAGTTTAGTTGCTCATGTCACATAAAAAGTTGTGACCCTTAATATTCACTGCTTAACTTTGACCGCCTTTCATTAAATTTTTAACAACTTTATTGGCAGCTCATTTAGAGCAGTGGCCAGGGAGGGGGAGGGGCTGGGTTACCCCCACCTCACTACTTTTTCCAAAATTTAAAGAGTTACCGACAAGATATATTTTCATCCCCCCACCCAACTTTCTAAGTAGCTGCATGGCCCCTGTAGATATAATTATTCTTTACAAAAAAGGGTGAGACTCCCTTCTAATTAATGACTCTTCCCCCATCACATGGGCAACGCTGTCATCATGTTATTTTTCTTAGAATCACATAGCAGGGATGAATAACACAAGAAAATGAGGAGGAAGTATTTAATGTGGAATTGCACTAGTGTGTACTGAGCATGGAATTGCCTCAACTTGAGCCACATGCGCATGCCCTCAAACTTTCCCACCAAAAGTTGTGGCTTGCCAGTCGGTTGACAGAGCACTAAAATGGCTTTTGCGTGCATGCTTTAACTTTCCAGGTTTACTTTAATAGCAAATTAAAGTTGATTTAAGTTTAGATATACGCTCATTTATTTAACTTGTGAGATTTATCCTTGCTATGCCATTCAAGGAAAATTCACTGCGTGAGTCGGGTATTCCCTGTTAAATTTCACTCAAAATATCATTTTGCACACTTTGCAGTTCGTGCAATATTATTTTTCTCATGAAATTTAAATTATGTGGAATACCCTTGTTAGGGCATTGGATTTTCCTATAGAATACAAGTTAGTCCCAAGACAAACCTGTGGCTTTACACGTTATTTAGAGATTCCCTTTTTTTTAAATATTATAAATACATATTAGTTTCTGGTGCATGTGGTTATCTGTTGGACTTGTGGCCCATACTACTGTACATGTATAGATTTCTTATCATGTGGCTAACAGTTAATTTTACATTGCAGCTTGAAGCAGAAAATTTTCCTGAAATCTCTCTAAAGTATGAAATAAGTGCTGTCCCGGCCTTCTTAATATTCAAGGTAATAAAAGCTGCATGATATTTACCATATAATTTATAATATAAAATGTAATGTTAAAAAAATTAATTGCTGTCGAACTGAAGGTGAGACAGCACATATTCTTGACGATGTTGACAAATGCCTATCAAAATGTCTCCTCGTGTTAGCATTCGAATTCACAATTTTGGTGTGGATTCAGGACTTCCTGTCCATCTGTTGGTCGGTTTGTCATTCTGTCATGACAGTTATTTGGTACTACATGAAATACGCAGGTTTATCGCATGGCCCCAGTCCCCACACATCTTGCTCATGCCTGAAATGATGGAGACTGGGTTCAAATTGATCCAAATAAGGAAGCATGGCCCTGCAAGACAAAGAGCGCCCTGGGTACGCATCAGCATTTGGCCACATGTGCATCGGAGAAGTGTGTTTTTAACAAAGAAGAAGGGTATTTTGTAAGACGAAAAAGGAAGAGAAATGTTGCTGCTGTAAGATTGTCAATACCTGTCAATGGTCCCTTCCATATTCAGTTCACCGAGGTTAAGTTAAACTGTGAAATTTCAATTAGACAGTGCGAGGTTGTCAAAACAAAACTGTCTAATGCTTTTAATCAGAGAAGCCAAAATGGAATGGAGAAGCATTATGAACAACTAATCAGAAGTCGGAATGAAATTATAACATACAAAGTTGCATAGATCTCCATTCCCTTTCCACTTCTCTGTCTTAAACTACCAGCAAATACTTGTACTATACTTGTTCCTATAGCTACGTGAAACCAAGCTCTACAGCAATCGTTTTACCTTTGGTAACTACTAGTACTAAATTATATGCTTTTGACTCTTGTCATGCAAAACTTTGAAGGATATCTTAACTTGTTAACCACTTGTTAAAGCTTACATAAAGTTGCCATTTCTTTTGCTCATCTTGAAACTACTAAAGTAGAATCAGGAAAATCATGCTAAATGTTTCAGCGGTACCGTTTCAGCAAATTCAGTGGTTCGGAATTGTCCTTGAAGTTTGACTTACAGTGGCAGAGAAAGGGTTGTGTTTTTGTAGATAAAACATAATCATGCAAAGTTCTGGAATAGCATTAACCCTTTAAGCCCCAAGCACGACAAATGACGTGTTGGTAAATTCTCCCAACTGAGCTCCATACTTTCTGTAT
>JANSTR010156951.1:0-10349 GCA_025434805.1 Antipathozoanthus remengesaui
CAAGCCCTTCGTCGGAACATCCCAGATGATGCTCCAAAGAAGGGCTTGCGCTCGAAACGTCAGCTTTCTTCCAAATTTACGGCGCGGAAAATTGTTTTCGTCAACCGCCCTCGGGTGATTTTTTCATACGTTTTACCTACCCGCCGACGCAGTCTATAGTTTTTTTTAAAAACTATTTACTTAGAGTTTGAAGACAAATGAGTTTCTCTAGATCTTGTTTTAGTGCAGCAGTTGCATTAAGTATAGAATCTAGTGTTAAACAAAATTCTTTACTATACACATTACAATGCAAATTATATTCGATTATATTTGAATGAACAACTAAAATCTGATTTATTTTATTTTTTTGCTATATAGTTGTTAATTACAGAACAAGTATATTGAAAGACTGTCTGCGGCACGTCGTCGTCAGTCGACAATGGCGAAATTGCACAGTACAATTTATGGCAGCTGTTCGTATTGTAAAATTTAGGATTTGAACGTTTAAAATCATCTATTTCAATAGAGACAAGACAGATCATTGAAGTCCGAGTTTCTTGGCCGGGAGGGGGCGAAACCATAATTCTGGACACGAAGTGGTAATTTAACTCAAAGTGGAACCTTTAAAACTGACGAAAAATATTGATGAAATGAGATTCTCAAAATCAAAACCACTAAGAAAAAGTATAGAGTATATTCAAAGTATTGACCATGAAAAGATTCCAAGCATACAGATAATTAGACAATCGTTCGCACGGTTGAATAACATTTTGTTTTCTTGAAGATTACTATAAAAAGTGTACGACTGAAATATATCAATCAATCAATTTCGAAACCAATTCAAATATATACGATTTCACAATATCCTTTTCTTTAAATATCGGGATTTTCTATACTATAGCTTCCAAATTATTTTGCTTGCACTAAAAACAGCTTTAGATTTGCCTTAGGTCTGTTTATCAGAATAAGAATACAAAGCAACAAAAAGGTTCTTCACGCAGTTAAAAGCTTTCACAGCTCGACTGATATTTGTCTTGAAGGTCGAAGCACCTCCAAAAGAAATGAGTGAGTGACTGGCAGTTGGCAATAATGCTGTTTGATCAATGCCTACGAACACAATATCTTAATAGCAACCCAACCCGTTTGATTCTTGTGATGTTTTTTCTTAAAATCCAGGTTGACGTATGTAAACGAAATATGCATCCGCCGGTCGATTTTGTATATATTCTTTGCCGGCTTTGGAGTTTATATACGACCAGGAGGATGTGAAAAAAGCCAGTTACAGTACACACACAAAAAACTATCAAAATATGTTCAGATATCAGTAAATATTTTTCTTAATTCTAGAGCATTTGCTATTGCTTTGAAAATCAATTTTAAAATCAAAACCGCCTCCAGGGTCTTGTGATTTTATGTATAAGAGCAATGTTCATGAATAAGAGAAGAAGCAGATGGGTTCTCGACACTTTATGGCATAATTAGGCATATTTTGACATTTACATGTCCAAGGAAGTTTAATAATATTCTCTTTCGTGGTAAACAAGTTGTCATTATGAAATAATGGCTATGCAATTTACAGAAGACAAAACACAGAAGTAAAGGGAGAACACTGGCGTCTTTCAACAGCATGAAGAAATGTCAGAATTGCCACTGAGACTTGACTTGGAATATCTGTATAAAATATCAGTTGTAAACCAAATTTGAAGCCCTGACTCTACATACAAGTACTGCAACAAATGTTAAAACGAACTACCCTAGAAACTGCTAAATATTCCATATACTATATTAATTACCCCAGGCTATGTGTTGGGTTTCTAGATTTGATTCGCTGTTGGGCTAATTATATACGAGAACACCAGCACCACAGATCGAGGCAGTAACAGTGCCTGGTCATTATCGCTAATAACTTCACGTACAGTTTAGTCGCAGTTTGTAAATACATTTATTTTACCAGAAGAAATAAATAAATGCGCTCAGCCCTTGATCTTGAAAAGCGAAATTGTTTGGTTTATTTTTTTTGCTGACTTGGAAAGAATTCCGAATTCCGAATTCTAGGAAAACACGAAAATACTGCCGAGGCTAGTGATGTTTTCAAAAATAAACATTCTCCGGCTGTGCAAGTTGTTGTTTTGCTTCAATTCTAAAATATTAACTAGAAAATAATAACAGGTATCAAATTGAGATACCTTGAGACCAGAATCAAATTGAAATAATTTAACATTCGCTGAAAGAATTTCAATATATTGTTTTCAGAAGTTTACGAACAGTTTTCATAATTTCGTCAGTGTTAATCCACAGTACCTAGTCTGACTATGTTCAAAGTTTACATATCACTTTGAGTCATTCTTTGACACTATATCTTGTATTTTATTCAAATATAAAGAACTACGACAGAAAATTGAAAGATTAACTTAGTACGGAGAAAACCATTGATTTTGACACCTTCAAATTTGTGAAAGCACTTTCCACATTTAAATTTATGGAAGACCGCATCGATTTTTTCTATAATGATTATTGACTAGATGTGAGTTATTTGAACTGGAATTTTTCATCTAAGTTATCAAAATTTATTTTTCATATTGATACAGTAATGATTTTTGGAAAGAAACCTTGGATCACAACGGCAGTTTTGACAACTTTGCATATATTTGCATTTCAATTAGTTACGTGTGGCATATTTACTTTATCAATTGTCTCACATTTATGAAGTAATTTTAGCCAAAACGAGTTGTGGTAGAATTTAACACTTAACTCAGTCAGCAAGTTCTGATCTACTGAAGCTGGCTTTTTGTCAGATATATGGGCCGCATTTATCGACTGCAATCGCTTCAATCAAATATGATATACCAGATAACAGAATTGTGCACAAAAATATTTAGTGGATCTGTACTTCCGAATGATTAAATAGGATATATCCTGAAGTTTCATTTACATAAACTGATGTAATAAGAACTGAATGCACCTGCGAAGTCAAGAACTTTATTATCACACTTAACAGGAAGGCTTCGGACAGAAAGAAACATTTAACAGAACAAAGACATATAGAAGATTGGTGGAATCATCATTCTAGTAACGTTCCTGACAGGATAAAAATCAAACTACTTGATTCCCATGTGAAAACATTTTATGAAAAGTTGGTATTCAACTGAAACATTTCAGAATGCAATATTAGGTAATTGTATTCTATGGCGGCGTATTAAAATCAGACGGTCTATTCATGAAGTTCCACCAAAAAAAAGCGAGGAATAAACATAACAGATTGCCTCACTCTCCGCACGCACAGTCTGCAGTTCGCTTTGCATCAACCTGGACAAGATTCCTGTAATGTAGAGTACCTGATATATCTGAGACTCAGAACAGATTATTGGCGGCTGACAATTCACACAAGTTCGTTCATCGCTCCAACTGGGCAAGATAAAAGCATTTGCAGCTGGAAAAGTTATCTGAAAATAACAAAGTCAAAGATGTTTCGAGGGTAAATTTCCGAACAGTAATCTTTGGGCCTAAAAGTTTTAAAAATTCGATATTCACTTGTTCATCATTTATTAAAGCGTTATAACTACCGACGACAAGCAAAGATTAGTGCTATTATGCAAGAATAGGGCATTTTGAGGATTGAATTATACCTATTTTATAAGCCCTCAAGAGCAATCTTTGGTATTGAGAGACATCCCAATATCGAATGTCTTCACTTTTACCAATCCAGTGATAAACAGAATAATAATATCACTGAGGCGAAGAAGAAGGACTAGCAAAGAAAAAAGGGGAAATTTGGAACAAACAGGATCGTTCAGTTGTTTTACCTTCAATTATTGTCGGCTGAATAGTATAACAGCGGGTTGTATTGATAGAAGAAGCGCTTTCATCATTCAAATCTTTCGTAGAGGTAATTGTCCTTGTAAGCGTTAGTCACACTTTATAAAAATAGGATAAAGAACACAGTTGAAATATTCCAAGTTCGGACTATTTTGAGAAAGTGAAGGGAAAAAACAGGAAAGTGGAATGACCAGTTGAGTAAATAAAAGAAAAGAAG
Organism: Antipathozoanthus remengesaui; assembly: GCA_025434805.1. Lineage (NCBI taxonomy): Eukaryota > Metazoa > Cnidaria > Anthozoa > Zoantharia > Parazoanthidae > Antipathozoanthus > Antipathozoanthus remengesaui. Next base: position 4,013 of record JANSTR010156951.1, read on the forward strand.
CGGCAAGGATATTGTCAAGAAACAGTTGATGCAGAATTCATAACAAAAAGAACAAAAGATTTACCGCTCAAATAAACAATCACATTCGATATCATCTTGTGAGAACATCATAAAATATTGAAGCGTTATATACGAAATCTAGAATTATTATCCATATAATCAAATTCGTGCAAGTGTTCGAATTACGTATTTGGAGAAAGAACTGTTACACTCACCTCAATACACACCAGCGCGAGCAACACGAATGGTGTTTTTTGAGGGAATTTTTACTGCTTTTTAAAACTTGAAAACGTTGTCATTTTGAAACAGAAAGAAGCAGAAAGACAGTATCATCGCTGAGTGAATACAAATTGAGACATTTGCAAGTGAAGTCCATCAAGATGGCACCAAACTTTAATTTTACAGCTCAAAAACACCACACTTTTTTGCCAAATACCTCGACTTTCTACATTTTGTCGGAAGATTATTTATTTTGGACCTTATATGGAGTGATAGGTTTTGGAATTATAATTGGGAATTCTTTCACGATGACCGTGTTTCTCTCCAGTTACAATCTCCGGCACACGTACATGAACATTTTTTTGGTGAGTTTGGCTGGATCTGATATAATGATGGCTCTCCTTGTTCTTCCAGGATTTGCATCGTTTTGTTCCAAGGAAGCACGTCGTCAAACTAAAGAATGTCATGTTCTCGAAGGACCCAAAGACTTTGTGTTTCTGTTGAGTGTGTTTAATCTGCTAGCGATCACTTACGACCGCTACCTCGCAGTTCTCAAACCTTTACACTATTATAGAAAACTAACTCGTTCCAGACTAGTAACTATTTTACTCCTTGTGTGGATTCTACCACTGCCATTGACAGTAATGAGAAACATAATTCAGGCCGTTTTTGACCCTCGAGATATGAAAGAGGTCCTAAAAGTTTACGATGCCATTCTGGTTAGCTGTGTGGTATTATTACCAATTGGGATTATGTTGATAATTAACATAAAAATCGTAAAGGCAATTAGGCGTCAGAAGACCCGGATTCACGTGCAGTCTATCAGCTCCGAAGCGACCCTTAAGGAAAGAGATGGGATCAAATCAGCCTTTGAATCTCCAAGGCCGTCCATTAAGGGATCAATTACTCTTGTCGATTCTCCTAAAACACTCCAATTTGAGCTCAAAGTTCCAGAGCTGTCGGTGAAGAAGCGACGAAACAGCTCCAGAGTTTTTAGAGGAAACAGCGAAAGAAAAGGAACAATGACATGCTTGTTTATTGTACTTGCTTTTGTTGTGTTTTGGCTTCCAAGAGCGTTTTATAACTTTTTTGACACATTCGGGCGACATGATTTGAACACGGAGACCTTTATTAAAGTATCATACTTGTGTCTCTTCACGCAATCGCTAGTGAACCCGTTCATCTATTCGTTTTATAGAAAGGATTTCAGATTAGCTGCCAAGAAACTCCTTAAATGTGCTAAGTAATGATATTAACAATTATCGATTTATAGGATGAAAATACACCACTTCTTCAAATCCAGGTCTTTGAGTAATTACTGAGTTTAGCATTGGGTTGCAACATTTCTTATAAAATCTGGAGAACATTATCTAAAAGATATTGGCTGGCAAACTATTGTCTTTTAGTGTCTGGAGATCAGTTTATCCATCTGTACTGAAATGAGCTCTTGAATTGCTTTTTTACATCCACACAGATTCCATTAAGAAACAAAAACTTACTGCTATTTTTAACTCTTGACGGGTATGAATCAGTTTCTCGACTTTCTTGACTTAAGATTGCTTTCCTTAATGCCGCAAATCTTGGGAAGCAGAAACAAACAGTTCGAGAAGAAGTGTTTACGAACCATAGGAAACCCTTTGCTGTGTAGGGGGATCATCATCAGATCGGGGGGTGGCCAAGTTCCTTGTGCATAATTTTTTTCGGCCATATTCAGACTGCAAGATATTTTTTGGGTAGCGCTGGGTTTGCATGATTAGTGGTTGTGCGTTTCCGTGATCTTTTCTTAAACAATTCTGCCTTGCACGATACAATTCCTAAGGGTAATAAGCGTTCATGTTATATGCCTCCCGGTTATACGACATTCCCTGTTTGAGAGTCTCAAGCCAACAAGATATAAACTACTTTCCCTCTAACCATGCCTCGGCCAACCCTACCCCCACCTCCCTACTCGGCTTCCCGCTCCACAATCCAGTCTGCAAACCGATATGCTTTGTTTATTTGTATGCATCTGACATTACAGCTTCAAAAGAATGTACGTATACCCGTTTTGAAATGTAGTGCTCTGGAACGCATTTTTTCAACAAAAGTTTAAATATGGTCTCTTATCCAGATAGATGTGCATAGTCGACAAGACTTTCGCATTCTTCAAACACTGCGGCTTTGTTCCTTTTGCGAAGAAGTACTATCGGGGAAGCAAGAAAAAACAATCTTAGTTTCTGATAGCCAGTGTAATGGAGGTCTTTGTTAAAAAAACCCCCCTAATTCATAGTGTCGTGATGTGTGTTCCTGTCTTAATGTTTAGCTGTACGTAAACCTTCACATTTCAGTAAAATTACTCCCTTGTTATTTCTTGAATGTAATCAAATAACAATAAACCTTGTGCATAATGACGTCACACGGCCCGAAAGGTAGTATTAGATCATGGATCAGTATATTAGATCATGGAATTGGTTAGATATTAAAAAGTGGCTAACAACGTAATATACCTATTACTTTAGAAATGTTAAGACCTCAAATTAAAGCCCCTGTCTTATCATTGTTGTAGTTGTTGCCGTTACCGTTGTCAATGTTGCTGTTGTTGTCCTCATCGTTATTGTTGTTGTCGTTGCTGTCGTCATCAGTGTTCTTCTTGTCGGCATCATTGTAACAGTCGTTATTGTAATTGTTGTTCTCATCAGAGTCGTTGTTGTCATATTCGTTGGTTTGCTTTCGTTGTTGTCATCATAGTTGCTGATGTTGTCGCCATCGTTGTTATTATCGTTGTTGTCATCATCGTAGATAGATTTCGTTGTTGTCATCCGTCATAGTTGTTGTTGTTGTCATTGTTGTAATTGTCATTGCTGTAATTTTGTTGTTATCATAGTCGTTGTTGCTGTTTTCATCGTTGGTATTTTCGTTGTTATTGTTGTCATCGTGGTCGTTGTTGTTCATGTTGTCGTTGTTGTCGCCATTATTGCTGTCGTTGTTTTCGCCATTATTGTTGTCTCCGTGATTTCCGTCACTCACGTCGAGCTTGTCCCACGTTGGATGTTCGTATCGGCGGCTTTTGAAGTCGCCAATGAAAGCCCAACCAAACGCATTGAGTCTGTCCTTGTTGTACAAGAGAAACATGGGGAAATAGTCATCACAGTTCATGTCGGCGGAGATGTCATACCAATAATGTTGACCTACAAATAGAAAGAAATTATATATACTTCAGGTCACCTGGCTAACAAGCAGCAAAAGCTAGCAGCTTTAACCCTCGAACGTCCAAGGATGGGGGGAGGGGGGTCAAATGGACCCCCCTAAGTTTTTCGGACCTAAACATCGCAGCTTTGAAGCAATCAAAACAAAACTTTCAGTAGCTGTAGTCCGATAATGAGCGCATCTTTTGGCGTTATTTGAATGCCGTCATCGTTTATAATCCATGCAAAATTAATTATGCAAATTAGAGTTTGAAAATGAAAACGATAAATTTTCGACAAATTTTTTCCTAAATTCTTCTTTTCCGCTCTATTCTTATTTATAATGCTATTTCAGGCCGTAAATACATGTTTTCTTCTAATTTCAAGAAAATTTGCTGAGGTTTTGCTGAAAATAAAATTTTTGAAAAATCCAAGATGGCGGCCAAAATGGCGGACACGTTGTAAAACGGCTGCTGCCATAGCAACAGTTCCTAATTAAAACTTGATTGTTGTTATGAAAAGTAATTAGCTAATCAAAAGCTGCTCAACTAAACTACACCTCATCATCATCAATATCCCTGTGATAACATCAACAAATCAAAGCTGAAAGGCAAAGAAAGCAATTCGCTGTCAGCTTTCAGTGTGTTTTGCATGCTTCCCATTTAATTATTCAAGCCGTCCATTAGGACAGACTAGTAGTAGGCCATATAATAAATCAACCAAGGGTTGACTGTAGATGCTCCGATGAAGGGCTTGCGCTCGAAACGTCAGCTTTCTTCAAACTTTACGGCGGGGAAAATTGTCAGTTTCGTCAACCTTTGGTTTATTTTATTATAACATTACCTACCCGCCGACGCAGTTTATAGTTTTGTAAAAATCTGTTTACATATAGTAGTAGGACAGTTCTGAGCAAGGGGGCCACCTGACGATGAGGTCTTCCTTCCAATCCACCATACCACAAAACGGATGCCGGCTGTACATTTGACCACAATGCCTTGCGAATCTAACTCAATGAATAGCTGAACGTGGAAGCCCATTGTTTGGGAAACAAGTCAATGCACTAACAACATTGTGTATGCTAGGTTTGAAGTTTTTAGATCCTATCTGTACGTTTTTATAAGAGTTTTCATGTTTTTCGCGCGCTAGGAGGTCTGGGTAAATGCACCAGTCGCCATCTTTTTTGTTACAATCAATTATCGCAGGTTGCTCTACCGGGACCGCTTGGAATCGGTTGATCAAGTGTACAAGGTTCTAGGTTCGCCAGCTGCTCAAGGTAGCCCACCACTGTAAACTTGTTTAACCGGATTTATGTAAAGATATTTATGTAAGATATTTGTCCTTGTAAAGAAGAACTCGGAAAGCAAAAAATGCTTCAAATCCCATCCGATGGCCCCAAAACTACATACATGAGACATTGATACGTATTGATACAACAAATAAGGTATGTAAACTTTAATTGTGTTATTTCGTATGGAATTTACATGAATATTCGGAAACATAAATTTTGCCGATACAAAGTCTCTAAAATCTTTGAAATAAACGAATTCAGAGCTTGGGCAGCCTGTGGTTCCATTAATGATAAATAAAATAATAACAAAAACGTCTAGAAAAAAGTTTGAACCCTAATGTACACAGAACAACGGTCAGTATAGCACAGTCCTCAGGGGGAAATGTACTGACGGGGTCCTCATGGTCACATGAAGGTCACAATCCGGATTTTCGGTTTACTGCTCGCGCATGCAATTAATACTGGACCCATTTTTTCCCCATATGGGGGAGGGGGAGGGGGATGGGGAGTGCCCTGGAGCGCAGCGAAGAGCGATGAAGAAAACGGGACCAGAACTGAACTAATTCGTTCTTGACTATTAAAATTTTAACATATTTTTATTTGTCTTAGCCAATCCGATTGCGCAGAGACGCCAAATACTAATTTGATTTTAAAAATGTATAATGTTTGAATAGAAGGAATTTTGCACCAAACAAGTTCCGCTATTTTATCCTCTTTCTTGGTCCATCTTCAAAAATACTAAGGCTGGGAAGATACTGATGTTTTTGGACACATCTAAGAATAGAATTGGGGCATTGTAAAAAGCATTTAAATAGTTGCAATTCAAAACAGCTTGGCCAATCGAGTTCACCTGTTGTCACCAGTAATTTCTGCCTTATTGGTATAATCATAAAATGTGCCAGGGGCATGCATTTATGCTTTCTTGACACATGTATTGATGCAAATCATTACTTTACAACAGTTCCGCAGACACGTTGTGTTTTCTCTCCTCGAACGAAGTAAAGAAATTATTCACACTCAAAGGAAGGAATAGCCAACTGGTAAGCAGCTACGCTCACTGTTATCTTGTTATTTTCAATTGCGAAATGATTAACTCTAGCAACAGATTTACCACTTTGTATTTCTGAATATTTTCATTACATTTTCTATGATTAAACACATGTGTTGCACAGCCATATTTCACAGCGCTAAACACGTCCAAATTATAAGTAGAACGATTGTGTAAGGTTTACTGCCAAGTAGCGAAGCGCACCAATGACGTCAGTAGCCATGTTTGTTCGATTTTATTAATTATTCTTGCATTCTTAACAATTGGAAGTGTATCTTTAGGAATCCCGAGATTCATTTGCTAGTTTGTTTGTCCGAATTCTAGTCTATAAATAGTATCTGTGCGCTTCGCTGTTTATTGTAAAACTGGCTTGGGTTATCCCCACATTTTTTATTTACTGGCCCAACCTACCCTCCTATCCTATCCCATCCCCTCCCTACCCCACAAGAATAAAAAGATTGTAAGAAAACAGCAAAACTATAAGAAACCATTTTTTACTACCTAAAAATCTTGCCGCTTGTTTCCAAAGTGGCTCAGCTTATCCCCGGTTGTTTTAGTAGTGTAAAGTTGAAGTGGGTGGGGGCGGGGGGGGGGGGGGGGGGGGGGGGGGGGGGGGGG
>JANSTR010156962.1:0-10346 GCA_025434805.1 Antipathozoanthus remengesaui
AAAAACACATTTTACTAATTTCCATAACATTTGTAATGGTAATGGCAATGAGTGGAGTCCATTTCTGTCTGTTATCAGTACTTGTTGCTGATTGGTCGGAAATCCTGAAACCGGACTGTGATTGGTTCATTCAACTGTCCCGATAACAGGTAGCCGATAACAAGTAGCCGATAACAGAATTTTGTTATCGGATAGTTTTCCAAGGCAATTTGGGAAAATAGAGTTCAGAATGGGCCAATCAGATTTGAGGAAATTGTAATTATTACAATAAGTATTAATATTTTCTTTTTTATCAATGAAATAATAAAAGCTAAAAGCAGGAGTCATTAAAACTTCCTACGTCTATTACTACTGATACAAGAAAATGCAATCAGGTGACAGCAGTATTGAAATAGTTTAACTGGCTTCCAGTCAATGAATATAAGCTTTTTTAATAAAGACTTTATTTTAGCAGATAGTGAAGAGTTCCAAGGGTTTTGCTAAAGGATATATAGAGCGAATGTTAATAGCGACATGTTGAAAATCCCCTCATGTTTCAGTTTCTCGTAGCTCTAAAGTTCAGTGCTCCTTTCCATTTGGAGGAATAAAACTATGGAGTTTGCTTGCAGATGATCTAAAGTAGCCTGAACCTCGTGCCCAAGCTTACTTCACCCCGCAAGCTAAGCGTAAGAAGGGCTTGGGTGCAAGTAACGATATGGGGAAGCCACCCATTGTGCTCTGTTTCATTCCCAGTCTTCTATTTCTTTATTAGGAAATGATCAATTCACTCACTGTATGTTGGCCATTCCAGAATTGCGCAGGGGACAGGGGCCAGTTTCAAATTTTAACTAATCCATAAACTGACACCACTACAAGAAAGATCACGTTCAGAGTTGCCATTTGACTAACTCTGATGCTTTTAGTGTAAACAGAGATCAAGTGCATGGATTTTAAAAGCATGTTTTAAGGTCTCTAACGCGATCTATGTTTACCCTAAAACAATAAAGTTGGTCAAATGGCAACTCTGAACGTGATCTTTTTTTTGTTTTGGTTGCTTCAAAGCTGCAATTTTTAGGTCCGAAAAATTTAGGTTGAATATAGTACTATTTGACTGCAATACTATTTGACTGCATTCAATTTCCTGTATGAAAACGTACTTACATCTCAGTTTATACCGCCCCGCTAGGACGGCTAACTGCTGAATATTTTTACTAAATTAGAACATTTTTCATTGATATTATTTTATTATACTGTACACGAGTCAAACTCCCACAGTGTAGAGAAGATGTCACAGGCAATATTATGAATTTGTAAGTCAGATACACCTTGCCTATTGATTGCTAACCAGCTGCGTGTTTTTTCACTTCTTACAGACTCCGTTTTATACATTTGATAATGAAGGACAAAGAATGATGTCTGGCTGTGGATCACCGACAGATGACAAAGAGGTAACTCTACCAGCAACAGACAAAATGGCAGTTCTTTCACAGCAAGGAGGTATGGCTGTGATTAAGTCATCTGAACAGGAAACTGCTACAATTGCACCACGTGAAGGGAATGGGGCTATGGTCACATCACATGGATCACCAGAAAGTGTCCAGGGTGTTATTGCTCCAGATAAAATAAAAATGACTGCGACTACAGAATATAAAGGGACTTCCTCTGCGGTTAAACCACGTGAAGAATATACAAACATTCCTGCAACACAAGAAGAACACGTGAATGCGGTTGCAGAACCAAATGGGAATCGGAAAATTGCCCCACCACCACCGCCACCACCTCCACTACCAAAAACTGAACGCGACATTGCTATACCACCAGAAAGGGGAACATCTCTGGTTGGGTCACACAAACTAATCACCAATAAGATTGAATTAGCAGAAGAATCCATGCCTATGGTTTCTGCACACCAACCGCCACCACCGCCACCGCCGCCACCTACACCACCACGACGAAAATGGATCAGGATAGGTGCTTCATCAACTAAAGTAAAAGCGATTGCGATTGAATCACACTATGTGACTACAGCCGCGGATACTGTCCCAGTACACGACAAGAAAGATGCATCAACAAGAGAAAATGGTGTAATAGTGGTTGCACCACTAGAGGCACACAGTAACACCACACTTGAAGAATCATCCTATGTAAGAGGCAATCATATTACAGGGTGGCGGAAGGACAGAGATGAGCAAGTGTAGTGTAGTGAGACTGGCGGAAATAATTGAGTACAGTGTAGTGAGATGTGCAGAGATGAGTGAGTGTAGTGTAGTGAGACGGTAGAGTTGAGTGTGTGCAATGTAGCGAAATCTGAAGAGATGTGTTGGCGTAGTGTAGTCAAATGGATACAGATGAGTGAGTGTAGTATAATGGGACGGGTGGAGATCAGTGAGTGTAGTGTAGTGAGACGGGTAGAGATGCATTTGTGTAGTGTAGTGAGAGTGGTACAAATGAGTTAGTGTAGTGTAGTGAGACCGGTAGAGATGCGTGAGTGTAGCGTAGTGAGACTAGTACAGATGAGTGAGTGTAGTGTAGTGAGACGGATAGAGATGAGTTAGTGTAGTGTAGTGAGACGGATAGCGATGAGTGAGTGTAATGTAGTGAGACGGATAGCGATGAGTGAGTGTAGTGTAGTGAGACTGGTAGAGATGAGTGAGTGTAGTGTAACAAGATGGTATAGATTAGTGAGTGTAGTGTGGTATAATGTTTGTAGTTGAGTTGATTCTTGCTTTATTGGCATGTTCTTACTGGAAATGCTAAAGCATAACTAAAAACAGAATCTTCAGAAAACCAAAAACATTTAGGTGGTAATATTCATGAAATAATTGTTAAATTATAAACTTTTCTAAATATTTCGGCTTAATAAGCTAGCTTTGCTTCTCTTCAGGAAGCAGTCGTGTAGAAATTTAGAGAACAGTTTGATAATTGTAGTATTTGAGGAATTCATTAGTCCTTCAATGCAATCTTGACTTTCTTTGTATAAAAAGTCTGGAGATATTTTATCAGGTTTTGTTTAAATGATTTTCTGATGTTGTTAAATCATTGACAATGAAATAATAAATATTTCTCAGCTTTTGTTTTTCATCTTCTATTTTGTGCACAAAGCACCAAAACCATGAAAACGTACAGTTAAAAATTGTAACAAAAGTACTGCTATTGGTGAAAAAAGGAATAATTCAAATAAATTAGGACAAAATTGAAATAGAGAGGATGACCAAACACACGGAGAACTGAGTTTCAATTACGTTGAAACGGCGCTGTTCATATGATGCAAATATTCACAGGCAGATAAATGTACGCCCGGATGTTTCAGCAAAGAAGGAGAATGATTGAGTTCCATATAAGATGTCTTTCTTATTTTACATCACTTTCAACCTACTATCCTTATACCTTCTTTTATATCACCCAACTTAGCTTGTTACAACAGCATAGCCCTAGCTCCTTACAGTAACAAAGCAGGCAGGAAGTGACGAGAGCACGAAAGAAGTGTGGGGAGAATGCGAGCCGGACTTCTTAATTTGTTCTATAATATAGACATCTTTTTCCAAAAGTCGATGTGACTTACTTGCACAGTTGCAGTGGTTTGCGTCGCGATCGGCTTTAGAAACTATGCTGTTTACTTCTGAAGCACAGAGCGCGGTTATATTCGTTGAGATTTTTCCAGGATATTTATAGTAGGAAACTGAGGGAATACTGCATTCAAAGTCTACTGCATTCAAAGTCTTCTGCATTTTCCTAAGTTGAAATGTAAAGAAAAGTCGGGCAAGTCGCACAGGGACTCCGACATTTTGTTTCCTTCAAAAATCGACAAAAAGCAATAGTTGTCTCGGTAACTGTGCTTTATATTGTGAGGGAGCATCGTACCCTTTTGGACCAATCAGAGCGATTGTTATATCAAATCTATATTATAGATTTAAATATTATTTGACCTCAGTACTGTTTGGCCGCATTCAATCACTTGTATCACTTGAAAACTTACTCACATTCCGCCCCACTCTGACGGTTTTCGTGTTGATTATTCTTACTAAATTAAAACGTTTTTCATTGATATTATTCTACTACACTACACAAAAGTCAAGCTCCCACAAACTGGAGATATTACGGGCAATATTATGTATCCGTAAGTCAGATGTATCGTCCCTATTGATTGCTAAGCATGTGGGTGTTTTTTCATTTTTTGCAGCCTACGTTTTATCCATTGGATAATAAAGAACAAAAAATGATGTCTGGCTGTGGATCACCGACAGATGATAAAGAGGTAACTCCACCAGCAACAGACAAAACGACAGTTCTTTCACAGCAAGGAGATGTGACTGTGATTAGGTCACCTGAACTGGAAACTGATACGATTGCACCACGTGAAGGGAATGGGGCTAGGGTCACATCACATGGATCACCAGAAAGTGTCCAGGATGTTATTGCTCCAGATAAAATAAAAATGACTGCGACTACAGAATATAAAGGGATTTCCTCTGCGGTTAAACAACGTGAAGAATATGCAAACATTGTTGCAACACAAGAAGAACACATGAATGCTGTTGCAGCACCAAATGGGAATAGAACAGTCACCCCACAACCATCACCTCTGCCATTGGTATCTCAAAACGCAAAGAGTGGACGCGACATAGTTACACCACCAGAAAAGGGGACATCTATGGTTGGATCACACAAAATAAGAACCGATATGATTGCATTACAAGAAGATTTTACGATGAATGCTGTTGCAGAACCAAATGGGAATAGAACAGTTACCCCACAACCATCACCTCCGCCATTGGTATCTCAAAAAGCAAAGACTGGACGCGACATAGTTACACCACCAGAAAGGGGGACATCTCTGGTTGGATCAAACAAAATAAGAACAGAGGTGATTGCATTACCAGAAGATTATACACCTCTTGATACTGCACAACCACTGCCACCATCTCCACCGCCACGGCCTGCACCTCAACCACCCAAATGGTATGGGACACGAGATTCACTAGCTAAACTTAAAAAAACTGTGATTGGATCACGCCATGTGTCTACAGCCGCGGATACTGCATCAATACAGGGCAGGAGAGATGCTTCATCAAGCGAAAATGACGTGATAGCGGTTGCAACACCAGGGACTCACAGTAACACAACACTGGATGAATCATCCCATGTAAGAGACAGTCGCATTATAGAGTAATGTACGGGTATAAATGAGTGAGGTAGTATAGCGATAAGGGCAACGATGATCATGACTCGGTGTCGTGTAGTGATACAGGAGAACCCAGTGGTGGTTTCTCTTTCTCCACTATGCTTCCGAGCCCGTGACGAGAGTCGCAAATTTTCAGAAACCTGGGGCGATGATGTCCTGGACATTGTAAACAGATCCCCCCGCGCACCGGGGACCCGGAGGAAAATCTGGAAAGCCTGGAATACCATGGAATCCAGGCTTTCATGTAGCTGATTCCAGGCTATTCCTTGAAAGCCCAGCATGGAAAATCATGGAATTCCATGGTTTCGTGGAAATCCCGGAGTTTTGGTTCAAGGCTTTCCTGGAAAGTATTGATTTTCTAGAATCCAGGATTTCATGCAGCTGATTCCAGGCTATTCCTTGAAAGCCTGGCATGGAAAAGCATGGAATTTCTGAAGCTGCTGATGACGGCCGCGAGCATTGAATGTGACGCAAAACCCAAAGCAGTTTAGCGATCAGAAAAACCTCTAAATTTTGCTCTCTGACAAGTCTGAAAATACACATCACCATCGACAAATGTCGTTCATGTTTAGCCATTCAAGGAGCTCCAGCGGCTCTTAGTCTTCACACGTAACAGGAGTTCGAAGCAGCACAAGTACCGTCCTCATGTCAAACGGCCAGCAGCTCTCAATTCTTCAAAACAAGAAACCCAATCGCTCGCCGTGAACAATTCGAGTTTCAACTCAGTTCTCTAAACTCCCAATGGCATTTTGTTGAGAGCAAAAATTAGCAGTTTCAATCTTTAATAGTCCCGTGACAATCATCTAACAAGGAAAAAAGCGCCGTTTTGTTATTGAGATTGATGAAAAATCTCCCTGAAATGCAATGGCTCCTTTGCACGTGTTGAAGTTACACGATGAGTGAAACATTCGTCAAGAACTAGGCCATATTTGTGGCTGACCTTAAACTTTTACAATATGCCTGACATTCTGAAGTTGGGTAGAATATTCTGATTAAAATTTGTGATCAAAAGAGTTGTTTTTTTAAATTTGAGGTTCCCTCTCATTTTTACACCAGTGATCACAGCCTTGTGATATATGCGCGTTCAATCGGAAGTGAAAAATCACTTCCCGTCTGGATCCATTCGTCACGCGGGTTAATTGCATAAAATTACCGAAGAAAAAAGCCATATCATAAAAAACTTATATCAATATGCTCATATATTTCTGCCGGTATACTACTTATTAACCTCGTCCCTTCGGTCATTACAGGAAAATTTGATTACTCTGCCTTGTGCGTTGTCCTCGCTTCGCTCGGTTAATACATCAAGACGTCATTCTGAGATTTCCTGTAATGACCGAACGGAAGAGGTTAATAAATAGTATACCTGCAGAAATATATGAGCATATTGTTATTGTATTGTATTTCATAGTCATGAATGTGGTATGATCCTTAACTCACTATATATACCTTGGACTGATGGGATTTTAGTTTAAATATTTAGCTTTGCTTTTGTCTCAGGTGCTGAAAGATAAAAGAGAAGAGATAGCCTATAAACTGAGCAGTCTCGGGGACGATCTTGCTGACCCCATCAAACGCCTAGGGGCGAGAACAGTGTCACGCCATAAAGTATTTATGGCCGGTTGTGCAATTGGAGCAATGACTGTCTTCATTGGCGAAAAGATTGTGAAGGTAAGCTGGTGTAATTACAAAGTAAGGAGATCCTCTTTAACAAAACTGTAAATTGATAATGATATTTTGACGTTTCTATATGAATGCTATGGAACCACCTTTTGCAAAGAAAGTTGGATATAATCTCTGAGTTTTATTACACTTTATTTTGATGATAAAGCTAATTAATTTGCGGGTTGATCAGAGCTAACTTTAATTCATTTGTTCGACGGACTTCCTCGCAGCAGCTTTAAAAACAATCTTCAAATGTCCAATGAGAAGCAGCCCTGGGTATACACAGTATAGATAGTTAGATGGTTTGTGAACTCAGTACTGTGACATCAAGCAGTTAGGCAAGTGAACTAAACGTTGAACAGTGAAAACATTGTGCTTAAAATCGGCTGCCTCCATATATAAATTATGCAGCCAAAATATTGAACCATAAAGCTTAGGGAAACAACTTGTTTCACCAGTGCTATTTAGTTTGATTGTCAGTGTTCACTTCATCACTAACTCTTTGATTGATTTATTACTGATCGACTCAACAGTCCTCGTAAACTATCTACCTTTCTCATAAGTTCATATCTCTACACATCAGGTTTTCTGAAATCTGTAAAGAGATTAAGCCTCGGACGACCAAGCTATTTGTCATAACAAATTTACACAAGGAGGGGGAGGTGAGAGGGTTACAGTATTTTAACTTGCATATAGGAAATCAAGCTTTGGCATGTGAGCAAGTGAGCAAGTTTTGGTTATTATGAAAAGTAATTAACTTACTTTTCATAATGCCCCCATAATAACACTCAAGTCTTATAATTGTGAACTGTCGCCATCTTACCCGGCATCTTGGATTTTTCAAAAAATTTACTTCAGCAAAACTGCTGCAATTGATTTTGAAATTAGTAGAAAATATGTGTTTACAACTTCAAACAGGAATAATTATAACTAGAAATAGACTGAAAGAGAAGAACTTAGAACAAACGTTTTCAAAAGTTACAATTTACTTATTCAATCTATAATTAATTAAGCATAAACTATAAATAATAACGTAATCTAAACGACGCCAAAAGATTCGTTCATAACTGGACTACAAATACTAAAATTTCCACTTTAATTTCTCAAAAGCTTCAATTATTAGTTCCACCTTTTTTCTGGGGGGGGGAGGTGGAGTGGGGTGTTTTGGCCTTGCTGTTATGATACAGTGACTTTCTGCTATCTTGTGCTAAATTTTAACTGTACAAGCGTCACGTGACCTGGGGCGGATCCAGGATTTAGTGAGAGGGAGTTCGGACAAGCAGAAGGTGAAGCAGAACATTTTAAACAAGGAATATTCTGGCCTACGTTATTTTGTTTTTCCTTCACTTTAGGGGGTTCGACCGAATCCTCCGAACGCCCTCTAGATCCGCCCCAGCTGACCTGAACATGACGATGCTCAAATGTCCCGGATTTGAACGAGAAGTTCATATTAGTTTCGGCTGAATGTAAAACCACCAATACTCCTAGCTTTCGAGAAAGATTTTAAAACATTTTTAAGATAGTTACTGATGTGTATCTACCATACTATGAGTAAATTGTTCTTATCTTTTACACTACAATGCGATTCTGTTTATTTCCTAAATTACATCAAATCTAAAAATGTTCTTTGTATTTCTATTGCAGGCGCTGAAATAAGACGATGTGGTTTTCACAATATTAGTTGTTATTTGGTATATTTCCAACACGACATTTTGTGGACTTCTTTTACAAACGAGTTCAACATATTTATTTAATATAGAATTTGACCAGTTGCTTTGTATTGCTTTGCCACAGTTCTTTACTAAAATTTACAATATCACAATATACAGATAAAAATGGTTACACTACAATGTAACTTAAATTGAAAGTTATAGATGTTGTTCTAATCGTTATACTTTCACTTTGCCTTAATAGAATATATGTGTAATATATTAAACAGTATATTAAACGTTTTAATAACTGAAATACAAGTATTTTCAACTACATTTTAGCAGCCTTTCAAATAGTATTCTTGTTTCTCGTCGTGCCCCTATTACTTTGTCAATTTTTTGCTCGGCAAAGTCGAAGAATTTTGCTGCTATTTTTTTTGTTCACGAGTAGTGTCTTGTGCCACGACTGTTTCAGTACCGCACAACATAAAGACCATTGAAACAGTACTTAATAGTTAAATAAATGCCCTATTCTGTCAATATTAACATTCAGTGTTAAATGAAAATGGGTTTATAGGATGTTCGCCATATAAGTCGGCCCAGTCAATACCAACAGCATTATATAAAATATAAAGGTTTGATTTTATTTCCCTACGGAAACCTGATGCTGGGGACACAAGGGAGTAATTGTGCCCCAGCAAAACAGAAAATAGTTAAGAATCTATTGAAACAAAGAGCGTACCCCCTCCCTCCCCCCTCCCACCAACCCACACCCTGACCGAAATTGCTGTCTACAGTCCTGGAACGTACGAAGCATCAACAGTAGTGCAGCAAGCAAAATACAGAAGAAGCCGCAGTACTTACCGCATCTAGGTTTGTAAGCTTGCTTGAAGGCATCTGAATAAATGGCAATTTTCTTGTACGAAATTTGAAGCCAATTTCTTTTACTGGAAAATTACTAGGTACAATAGTATTTGCACTCATTTCCCTAGTTCCAAGAGCGAGAAAAGCTTTCAACGAAATATAATAGTTTGCATATATCAAAACACTGTATTCTCTTTATTATATTTGTCATGATATCTTGCAAATAATTTGTTCTTCCCATATAATTAATAAAACGCTTGTTTGAATTGATCAAAAACAGCGAGCAAATAGAAAACTGGCCAGCGTAAATCTTAACGGTGGTCCAGTGAGATTGGGCACGACTGCAATACAATCAATAGCTTGTTGAAATAACTGGCTGCCATGCCTGACTGCTAACTACAGATGATATTTAGAGTTGTCAGCGATAGCTACCTATGATTATTTAGTATAAATCTAAACACCATCTAATACAAATGATTCAATTTGATTGGCTATCTTACTCATGGTCTATCACCTCTGGAGTTAGTTTCCCATAATATTGTTGGCGAATCTCCTATCTAAATCCGTTCCAAAAAAATCCCAAAAGCGTCGCAAAATATGGGGTGAACAATATTTTAAAACTTGAATATAAACCATATTGCTATATAGCAAGTGTGTTTTCGACCAAAATGCGCGCTCTCATTGGCTAAATCGAGGTCACGTGGAGTAGTTTAAATGAAATGTTACCCAGCTGGTCAACATCTCGAAAATTGTTGACCAGCCGGTGAACATCGCTGTCGCGCTGTCACGTTTAAAAGCGGGAAAATTTGTTTTGTTTTAATAATTGTGGTTTATTTTGTTTATGCTATATAACAAAACACTGCTTCCTCGGGAAACATCTGTTTTGTTTCCCTTGAATTTCTATGTTTTCCTCGACTCCGTCTCGGGAAACATCGAGATTCTCGAGAAACAAAACAGACGTTTCCCTCGTGAGCAGTCATTTTATAAGTGTATCTTGTTTTCCTCGT
>JANSTR010156973.1:0-10346 GCA_025434805.1 Antipathozoanthus remengesaui
CCCGCCGCGCGGCGCGGGGGGGGGGGGGGCGGGCCCCCCCCACCGCCCCCCCCCCCCCCCAATAATTTTGCCGCATGTTAATCCGTATTAAATTTTAAGAGAAAAAGTTTAGAAAAAAACTCACTTGTTTTGTTTGTGGTTACCAGTTACCAATTTTAAACGCATTTCTAGCGATTCTAAAAGCTCAGATCTTCAAAATTTTCCGGGGGAGCATACCCCCGGAACTCCCTACGAAACTCGCGCCTCCGGCACTCGTGGTAGTGCCCACCCAATCTAAATCTGTGCTAGAAATGGAAAAGCCCTGACAGTGAAAACAGATTCACGTGAACTAGGGCATTGCCATTCTCAGTGCTGTGCACTGCAATGAACAGGAAAGAATGAGGATAGTGAGGTGTAGAATAAAGCAGCAACACCAGATAACTTTCTTAAGGACAGACATTTTCGACCTTGACCGCTTTTATTAGTCTCTGATTCATTTTTGAGGAAGGGAATCAGTGCAAACGCCAGTACTGGTTCAGCGACAAACTCGATAAGACTAAAGTTTGTCCACACGTCGCGCTTACAGATTGAAGTCGGGCGAGTTTGATATTTCAGGGAATATTTCGTAATATTCATTCGTGGCCAAACTAAGTTCAAAACATGACGTTTCGTTTTAATGCCAAATGCACTTTTCTATGTCGAATTTTGACCTTGGATAGCTGTGTCTGGATTTGCAAATTTTGAGAAAATATACACGCAGTGTGACATTGCTGATCGGGATGGTTCCCCCCCCCGGCCCAGCATCCCAGGGCTCCGTGATCTAGTTCGGCTTGTTTCACGTACAAGGACACCGTTTGTTTCGCCAAAGAAGCTCGATACTACTATAGGGTTTGCTAAGAAACGCCGGCTTGGTATGACATTGACTGTCCAAATCACTGACTTTCTAACAATAAACTATATACACTCTTTCATATAAAAAGGTCTAATTTTGGAGCTGAGAGGCTGAATGTTCTTAAATATTTTGAGAATTTCATCCTCAAATGTTCTTAAAATGTTCTTAAATATATCAGTTAAGTGGGATGTAAATATCCACTAGCACAAACCAGCTAGAAGCTGAGATTAGCTTGTGTACATGGAATATGTACCGCAACGTACATGACATGCAATCAATTTTACATGCAATGTAAACATTAGCTGTAGCAAGTACATTTAGCTAGCAGTCGATTTGAAGTAACAGACACAAATAACAACAAATAAATGATCATGATTTTGTACTGCATCCGAAAACAAGTTACCTCAATGCCTGTTCTTAGCGTGCTCTTTTAAGAACAAAATTTAAGAATTTTGCGCAAATCTCATCCTCGATGTTCTTATAACAAAGCTTCTTAATAAAAAAGAGTGTGTTCTCTAACCGCCCATGATCCTCTACTGTTTTGATTACCAATTCCTATTTGTTGTGACAAAAAATCTATTTTTATATAGCCTCACGGCTTGTTTCCTGTAACAGATACTCCACCTCTCGCCATGCAGAGCATTGCGCTCTACAATGATCTCTTGCCTTTTGGAGTAGCAAAATTTCTTTTCCAAGGGACGAAGACAGCCCCCTGTGCTATTTTCCTCGCAAACAAAGCGTAAGGTTTGTGATTATCATTGCCATAGGTAGTTCTAGCAAGTCAAATGTTTAGATTAAATGAGTTACAAAGATTATAGCTTCCGCGTGAACAGAAGCTCAGCTGCATTAATTTTCACCATCTGATCAAAACCACGGTTGACACTAATCTGGGTTAAACTCTAACCTACGATTTCGTTCAACAAGAAATGTTCCAGTTTGAACCACAAATTCTGTATTAGTTAATTGGGTTACTGATCATTGTTAGATAAATTTATTTTATAGCCATTTGTTAGAACTTATTGGCTAAACATAATTCATCCAATTCAATCAAAATTGATGCAAATCCTGGAGTAATGAAACCAAACACTGATCTAGCTGATTCACGTGTAACCTGCACAGCAAACGCAGAACAACAAGAAACTGCTCTCTGCTTTCTTCTGGGCTGCAGGAAAACTAATGGGAACGGTGGAAGAAGGTAGTCTAGTCGATGCTAGTCGTCGTGAGCGCTTTTCCTTTTAAAGGCGAATAAGAACATTCCATGGAATGTATTATTTGATTACCCTTCTCCCCCTCCTCTCGAAGGGGAAAGGCACACACACAGAGTTCAAGCATATATTTACAAACAACTTCGTTCAAATATTCGGCAGCCTCAAGTGACCCATCTCTGATGAATTGGGCATGCCGTAAAAGCACTATTCAGTCTCTGGGACTCCTAGGAGAAGGTGGGGGGGGGGGATTAAAAGCTCGAGAGTCAAAACACCAGGCTTCTGACGAAACTTTAGTCAACTTCATTTTCAGTATATCGTAGCAGGCTCGTCTTTGACCATTTAAGACCGAAACATTTAGCATGCACTGGTTCTAATACAAGTCTGCTTTTTATATTTACTGACCTGAAGACCGCAGGTGGACGCACTGTTCATGGTGGATATAAAGAACATTCAAGGCGTCAGACTTGGAGGGGAGGGTGGATTATTAGAGAGGGTGGCTTATTGAAAACTTGAGGCTCTAAACGGCGGCTTAATCGAGCTTTTACGGTACGCCACGGAAAGTATTTTTCAGTAGTGATCAGTAAAAGTTCTTGTGAGCTGGTTAGCTGAACGGACGACTAGGAACCATGCAATGAACTCCTCGTTTTCAACAGATCTCATAATTACACGAAATGTTCTTCACAGACACGCAGCATTTCATTTCCCGGCTATAAGTTGCAGATTAAGCACTCTCCAAACATGTATGAGAGGAAGTAAAAACTAACAATATATTCAGTTTTATTCATTAGGCTTCGCAAACAAAAACTGCCGGACATAACAAACCAAAACAAAAGCAAACAAACTTAACAACACATTGCATGACAGGATTTCGCCAATTAGGCCAATCGTCCTCGCCCGCCTCCTTTTTGCTCGCCCGCTCCTATTTTGTATTTTCGTTCTTTTTTATTAACATTTCTGAAGATTTTTTGATATTGATTAAAAACCGAGTTTTGCTCTAAACTGATTTGAATAACATTTAATAGTCTGATGAAACACAACGTATGTACATGTATGTCGCAATGAAAATTCTCACACAATTTTGATCCTTTTGTGCACATCTATACGTGGTAAAGTCATAAAAACATTGTTCATTGTCGAAAATATTTTGCAAATCCAATATAAAAGCCTTAACTGAAGGGTTTCTTGCACCTTAGTATCCAAAATGTGGCCCAAAAATCGGTTAAAGATTATCCTGAATAAAATTTAAAAAATCGCAAAAATAGAAAACAAAACGACCCTCCCGCCTGCTTTTATTACAGCCAAACGTTATTAAAATATAAAATGCATGCAGTTATCGTTAACACTATACTGTTTGTTAAAAGGAGTGAAAAATCACCTTGATCAAGTATACTTTGAAGCACTTCGAGTATAAATGAAACTGTGGAAATTAAGCTGGAACGATCATTACTGCTTTCTTCTACTATATCGAAGAAGCATGCTTCATCCAGGCTAGAATTATTTCAACAAAATGTTCCTAGAACCTTCCGTTTTGAAACAAATATACAAATAATTTAAAAGATTTGTCAGCAATAATGCGACACTCCTTTTAATTAATTTTTTGTTCATACGACATTTGAGATTTGGTGAAAATACTGTGTGGTAAAATGTCGTTGCTAAAAGCTGTCCTGAACTTTTGTCTGTGTGGTGATAAAATACTGAGAAAATTTTATGATGTTAATTAAGAAAACAAACACTGAAAATCGTGTCAATTCAGCAACAGCTTTTGTTTCGGGAGAAGGAACCTGACATTTCAAAGAAAAATATTAGTTTTTCACAAAAGTGTGACCGGAATGAGGTGCAGGAATGCAAATAGAAGTGACTAGAAACGTCCTTTCTATACATTGGGAAAAATGCCATTCCTGGGGCAAAGAATCTCACTATTGTCCGCAAATATTGTAACATAAATTAATAAAAGCTGACTTGATCTGCGTTGGCTTCCAATTACAGTTGAGTAGGATCGTCATACGATTTTAAAATCACGATTTAAGTTCGGCTTCAATAAAAGCCGTATTCAAAGATTCCTTCAGGTGAGTACAATATACATGACTTGTGCCGCGGATTTTTACAAGAACACTCGGTGAACAATAAAAAGAACACCGAGACTCGGATTTGAACAATCTGATGGGCTCAAGGACCTTAAAATTGCCTCTGGATCAGAGCCATAAAAATACATAATTTTCAAACACAACCGTTCTTCTCTATACAATAATAACAATTTGCGGCTGAATTTATAACGAAATGAAGAACAATGACCCTCGCGCAAAACCGAATCGAAGTGCAATCGTATGAAGTTATTTCACTCTTGAAAAGGGCGAAGCGGAATGCGCAAAAGCTAAGCCTGCCAAAGCGAAAGAGATACAAGTTACCTAATTTTTCACTTGTTGGAGTCATAATATAAGCAGTTTGGGAAATCGAAATACCTCGACTGTGTATCAACGCTCCCGGCTCTGTGGAGTGTAAGTTAGTACTTAGTAATACTAATTTAGTATATCGTCTTTGAACTTGATGCTTTTCAAGGCTGCAAACCGTTGGAATAGCTCGATATAGAAAAACTGCTTTTGTGATGGCTGTGGTATTGATTTGAAAGGTTGGACATTCCATTTTGACCAAAAAAACAGGATTTTTTTCCTCATGGATTTATTGCACTTTGCTAGAATGAATATTGCGATTAGCGAACATGATGGTACAGGCCGAAAGAGAATTAAACAAATATCCCGCTGTGAACAAGTACAGTATAATTTTCGGTGACCAGAAACAAAACAAGAGAGGTAAGTCACGTATTTAGTTCATAGAATACCTCTCTGGAAACGCCCAGCACATTCACTCCATTCACTGAGTGTGGTCCATGGGGGTTGAAAGTTGAAAAACTACAGAGACAACAGCTTAACGATCGTATATTCTTGCCCACGAGGTCGCACAGATAGTCACCCTTTAAATACTCCTTAGCTGAGAACTGAACTCGTCTAAAAACTGGGGAAAATACAAAAAACTAGTAGTATTAAGCCAAACAATCATATTATATTTTTGTCCATGAGATCGCACAGATAGCATGTCCCATCCGATCTTTAAACAGAAAAAAACAAAAAAATAGTAGTATTAAGCCATATTGCTCGTCTCCTATTATATACCGATCATCTTATATTCTTGTCCACGAGGTCTCCGCACAGATCAGGGCACCCTTAGCCGAGAACTGAACTTGTCTAACAGCAGAAAAAAGAGGGAAAAAAACCAGTAGTATAAAGCCATATTGCTCGTCTCCTATCATGTGCCGATCATATCATCCTTTTGTACGTGCAGAGGAAAGGCATCATGTTTACACGTAACTCGGGTCTCGAATATTTGGTGGCCCTGTATAAACCGAATCCACTTCCTAAATGACCCCTAAATCGGGACCCGGCGCACAATTTTAAACACTAACATGCAGTAAGATATCGGAACAACTAAATGAATTCAACGGCTTGAAAAGTATTTGAAACGCGAGTCGGTATATGTCACGGTTTATGAACTCAATTCGGTAGAATCAATGTCATGTAAACATAATCTTGTAGATGCCGAGACCTATACTGCTTTGTAGTTTCTGCAACACCTTTGGAAAACACAGAATGTGTTATTGTTGAAAGCTCTGTTATGTGCATGTTCTATTTGCACTATCTATCTATTTGTCTTCAGTCCCAGTCGCTTTATGGAAATAATCAATACAGATAATTTGGTTAAATGTGTAGTGACTTTGTCTTTCTCCCATAAGTTCTTGCCATAATTTATATCCGAACTAGCGAATGTGGTTTGCCGCAATTTGTACCGAGTACGAGATGTCACAACGTATATAAATTCTCAGATAATGTTACGACTGACTGGAGCTGTGACTTTTCAACTGGACGACCTTCATACTCTCTGGCGCCTTTTTAGTTTTGCACAGAATCAGAGAATGTTCAAACTGAGGCAGATCTAGATACAAGGTCAACTGTTACGCTCCAATATAACAAAAACAACAGTTCACTGCTACACAGTTCAGGATCTAGGAATGATTTCAGGCAGCTATTGATTCAACGCAGACATTTTACAATTTTCAATGGAAGTTGCGCACTTCGCAGGAATATTAATCACACGGATTATCTTGCCGCAATATACTTAAAGCGATGAATCGCTGAACGCCGCGCTTGATTCATTACTACGCTTGTTTGTTTGCTTATCAAGTTAGGCAATGTTGACCCGCTCTACAAATACATAGTACAAGAGAAAATAAATTATCAGACAAAAGATAAGACTATATGATAAGCTAACTAACTGACTTGCAAGACAGACCAACATTCTTGATCACAATGAAAATGAGAAATCGCAAAAGGACTTACTTCAAACGACAGGATGTATTTGAGTTTTTTCGCATATTGGACTTGAATTCCAAACCTTTGAAATCTCATCTGACAGCGGTAATCCATGCAGGATATAAAGATGAAAAATGGCGTGTTGATGTTAGGTATCTCGAACTGATAAATATCTTGTAATCCATTTGTATACTAAGGTGTTAATTTGGTCCGCCTGCTATTGACATAGAAATATCACTTTAGAAGTTGCAATATTTTTCAGTTACTGACAACACTGCGGGAAACGCACGATAACATTTTCGAAACGAACTCATGTTTCAAACTCCCTATATTTTATAACAGAAGTTGAAGGTGAAACAAACTTCACTAAATCAATGACAAAACAAATATTTATGCAACAACTGTTTATGATACCAATATAAATGTTTGTTGGAAGTTCTGTAGTGGTGTTGAGATCCATATAAAGCTGTGCTAAAAAAGTGTATTATAGCTTAAAACATAACAAATTCATTTTCATGCAGAGATTTTTTCCCTGTTTTTGAGATCAAAATTGCGAAAGTGACTTCTTCTTAAGTCTCTGCACTGGTCACTTCGTTTGTTTTCCAAACTTGATCTTCACAATACTATCTCCGCCTTCTAATTGGTTTTCGTGTTAGGCTAATAAACATTCTGTGTTGATGAAAGGTTGTAAATCTTACAGACTCATTTCATCTCCATTCACAAGTGCCACAGAATGTCTCAAAAATACTTTGAAGAAAATGGCCATTTGGCCTATTGTGACGTATAGAGTTTGTCCGCTCAGCAGTGCCTCCGAGTCCAACAAAACACCGGAAAAGCTTTGGGTATACAACAGAGCATCCAACTGGCACGCTGTGAAAAGTTTAACTTATTGCTGGTAAATTTTCTTAAGTTTAAGAGCTAGTTTAAACAGACTACATCGCCAGATTAGCGTAATAGCTGATGTCTTGAAAGAAACTACACAGAACTTGGTATTTGTACCGATCTGGAAAGACAATTTCAGTCACATCGTAGTGATATATTCGCTCGATGAATTACAAGTTCAAATGCATTATGAATCGTTTGGCATTCATTAGTTACCATTTCACACATTCACACTTGATAATTATCTAGAAGGAAGTGTTGGAGCGTGTTAATTTCAACCCAAGTGGCTAAACAGTCGAAAGAGTTAATTTACTGTCAAATTCGTGTCCGGTTTGTTTCCTGAGGTAAGTACATTATAACCTGCCTTCAGTCTAAAGAGCACTTCGGCGGTATTAAAAGTCTAAGCTCACTTTGTTTATTATTCATTGACAACCCACGAAGCTGCGAGAAGTCAATTCGCTTTTTCTTGGGACATTGTACATTAACAGCTGTGTTTTGTGTTGAAAAGCCTGAATGCCCCAATAAGATATTGGCTTCAGGAAAAACTCCCTATATTTACTGCGACTATCATCACTTTTCAGACTGGCTTAGACTTATTGTCAGGCACTTGCACAAGATGGTGCGTTTTGTTCTATTCGCCCTCGTTGTTTCAATGCTGACTGTGAAGCTGTCGCGGAGTGGAACAATCTTCCCTCGCCGCTTCCACAGTCTCTCTAAATCACAATCCAAGAGATGCCCTAGGAAGCTACCCACGTGCAAAAGATCTTTTCCACGATTCAATAACTCGCCAAGTTACAGAGGAAAAGAGTGGCTTCTCCAGACCGCTCATGACGGCTATTTTCTTCAGATAGCAAGTGACGGAACAGTTAATGGAACAAGTAACTATGCCAGCGAATACAGTAAGTTAATCGTACTTTAAAATGCCCTAAACTAAAGTTTACTTTTGTAAAGTGTTGTTAATGTTCTCATGTAGAAATCGTTTGTTGAGTTCATAGTTTGCGCACCAGAAATAGCTGGGTTAGTATATTCATCAGGTATCGCTCGTTTCACCTGATTTTCTTGTCAAACAAAAGTACAGTATTCCTTGACAGATCCGTTTTCAATTGAGAAAGGATTATACTTATAGCCACGCTGTAGTGGGTCCTTGTTGAATGGCCATCGTTAATCAATCTACTGACCAAGTAGCATAGTCAGTCGTTTGACTTGAGGTTTTGAAAAATCTAGACTGCTAAACTAGTTTTAAAAAGGATCAAAACTGATTTTTACTCACTAAGTGTTTGCTGCCGGCATGTATTTTATCTGAAACAGATTCCACTTGCCATTCCAGTTCTTTCTCTCCTTAATAGCATTTCAAAAAAACTAGCTTGTACAGCACGGATATATATCTTGGAAAATTACAACTCGCTCGAAACTCAAAAGAAAAATATACATTGTTACACAGGTCATGTTTCAAAGTTTTATGATTCTGACTTGCTGCATGTCAATGAAATCTAGAAGTTTTTATTCATAAACGTTTCCGGGAAATAAATATTCAGTTGTCACATTCTTATATCATCGAGTGTGGGTAAGTAATTTAGCACTTGAGACGAATTTTTATCGTATTCAATGTCATTGGAAACTATCCAGAAAGCAAAACTTTGACGAAACCAAAGGAAAATTATATTTTGAAATTTGATTCAGATTTGAATATTCTACTAAAACTATGATTGGATGTTTTCTCTATTAAAAATAAAATGTTAAACAATTGCAAATTACTACTAGAGAGAAATCCAATATATCCTGTTTTTCTCATTACATTTGGAAATGACCAAATCCGTTCAGAAGACTGAGTAAAGAGATCAAAATTGTGACAAATACTCAAACGGTTTAAAGGTTTAATGAAAAGATAGGGAGTAAAAATGCGAGGCGGGGTGGAGGATGACATTTTGAATGAGTTTATAGGAATTTAGTGAAAGTCTAGTTATGGAGACAATTTAAAACTTCTTAGAATTCACGGTTTGTTCATTTTAACAAAACTTTCAAATTCCTGTAAACCCTTGGCTTGACAGCGACCGAAGTGAGAAATTGGTTACGACGTTATTAAAGAGTGACACAAGTACTGCCTACTGGTTCATTACATGACATCTTTAGTTTAGGTCTAATCATTGTCTGTTATTTTTCGTTTAGCGAGATTTGAGATCGCATCTTTATTTCCCAATCACGGAAAGCTTGACGAGATAAGAAGCTACCGAATAATCCGCAGCAAAGTAACCAAGAGATACCTGTGCATGACTGGTAACACCACAGGGATACTCACCAGCAAGGTAAAAGTTACACTGTCAATGCATATTTTCAAATTTTCGATTTGTTAAATTCCAAGAACAGAAACACAGCTAGGAAAGGCACGTTTATATCACGTGCGGCTATCAGTTGGCCAATCAGCGGGTTCTGTTTTAACTGGTCAAAAGGCACTATCCCACAAGGCGTTGCGAGATTACTGCTGTTTGCTCGATCCTGTAAAATACAATATAATAAATAAATACAATATAATAAATTCAATATGATAATAAAGAAGTTTCTTACCAGCCCTTTTACAGCCTTAAATCGATAAATACGTTCAAAGATGACCCATTTTCAGTGTATTAAACCATCCTTCTTTGAAGAATTAAAAACTGACGGCCATCTTGAAATCTTCTGAGATGGTGCCATATGGTCAGTTCAGTCAGTCGTTCCCAGCGTGAAACAGCCGACACTTGGCTTAGTAATCATGTTATTATATAGACAGTAGTGTTTTACTGGAAAGTGCGCCACTCGTATTTTTCATACGAACTACATCCGGGACCTGAGTAGCATATTTTTCATACTTCACTAGTGAGGATATCGATGACGTCACTTCCGATGTTTTCCCGCTCATTCTTAACGCGTTCCATAGTTTTTGTTTGTGGATGTGTTTATATAATTAAAAGAAAATTATACGTTGGCTTGAAGATATGAAGTTTATCTTCTCGTGTTAAAAATATTTCATCACTCGATGATAAACTTCAT
>JANSTR010156984.1:0-10345 GCA_025434805.1 Antipathozoanthus remengesaui
TTTGAAAACATGAACAAAAAGATAGTACAAAGATAAGGTGTTAGGTTTCCAAACCATTCCACTCTATAAACTATGCTGGTACCACGAGCGATTCGGCGCAAGAGTCACCAAAAGCCATGTAAGTTCAAGCAGCAGTCGGGAAACTTGAAGGCCAGACGGTGAATGCAGCCAACCTGACTGGCTTCCCGTCTCCTGCGACAAGAATTCTAAACAATTATTTCTGATTGGCAGAGGTACAAAAAAAGGTGATTTTCCCTGCGACGAGATCAGGCCGATTGAAGAAGGGTCGTATTACATTATTCATTCATAACCACTTATGGGTGATATTACATTACTTATGGGTAATATTATTTACATTACTCATTCACAACCACTCATGGTTGTCGACAGTTGACTCTGAATTTGGGCTCCCACGCCCGTAATATGGCGACTTGGCGTAGTCGATGCAAAGCAACCTTTTATTGGAGCTGATTTCTTGCTGCAACACAAGTTATTAGTGGACCTTGACTGTAAATGACCGATCGAATGACTGAGGAATATATGGACACGAGTTCCTGCAGGAGCATCGACTGTTTTTTTGTCTCCGATAAATCACATTACTGCACAACCGGTAAGCGCTGACCCATTTTAATTTCTCAAGTTTTGGAAGAATATCCAGCTCCGATCACTCCTTGTACTATGGTATTGCACATCACATCGTCACTGAGGGTCGCACGGTGTTTAAAAAGCCGTGCCGATCATCACCTGCTAACTAGTGCTAAAGCGGCGTTCAACAAACTCCTCGACGTGGGAATTATCTGATTCTCCGCAAGCACATGGGCTTCTCCCCTCTACATGGTGATAAAGGAAAACGGCGAATAGCGGCTATGTGGAGACTACCGGTGACTAAATGACACAACGAACCCAGACAGGTATCCGATTCCAAACATCCAGGACTTTGCATCCCACTTGGCTTGTAAATCCATCTTCTGAAAAATATCTGGTTCGTGCTTATCACCAGATTCCAGTGCATGAGGACGTCCATTGTTGTGCCTTTTGGTCTGTTAGAATTTTGTCGCATGCCTTTTGGATTGAGAAATGCTGCACAAACTTTCTAGGGTTTATGGACAATGTTTGTCGGGGATTGGACTGTTGTTTTTACCTCGACATCTTGATAGCCGTCAGCACTTCCCAGAAAGCACCTTCAAGCACTCTTTGAGTGAATGTCAGACCACGGATTTGTCATCAATCCAGAAAAATGTGTATTTGGCAAGGAGAAAAAGCACTTTCTGAGCCATACTATTACTGCAAATGGTATTCGTCAATACATTGCACATGTCGAATCAGTTCGCACATTTCCTCTTCCCCATGACAAGAGAGCCTTGCACCAATTTGTGGGACTTGTGAACTACTACCATCGCTTTTTACATAGGTTTGCAGACATTTGGCAGCCAACAGTTTCAACTGGGAATCTGGGTACCAGAAGTCGTTTGATGAAGTGAAACAGACCTTGTTGGTAGCCGACGTCATGCTAGTCCATCCACTACCAAATACAGCCACTTGCATTACAACTGATGCAACAAATACAGCAGTCGGAGCTGTACTCGAGCAGTTCATCGACGGGCAGTGGAAGCCAATATCCTTCTTTTCGAAAAAGCAGAGTTCCGCGAAATCAGTTATAGTGCGTATGACCGTGACCTTCTAGAAAATTATCTCGCTGTCAGGCATTTTCGGTACTTTGTTGATGGTAGAACTTTCCATTGTTGTGACTAATCACAAGCCCTTACCTTTGCACTTTTAGTCAGGTGATTATATCATTTGATTCAAGGCTACGTCAGTCCATGCAGCGACAACAGTTTGTGCCCACGAAATAGCACTCTTCATGTCAGGCTTACTTCCTTCAGACCTCCACATAGCTTCACATGCCTATGTCCTGCAAGCCACCACTCACGCGGCTGTACAAGTTTTGCTTCTGAGTGATGAATAGAGCAAACAAAAATTCACCCTCGACGTCGAACGCAGGTAGGTGAAATGTCAGCTGACCGGTAAAAACCAATGAATTTGAAAATGAACGACCCGATCCAATACTTCCATCGACCTAATTATCACAAGCAGCAGCTCCTGTTCAGCCTAATCGAGTGACACCCACCCCGGCTATCTGCTATGACCCACAAGGGCCGTGCAGTTCGTCCACCGACTCGATTCAATAATTATGTCACCGACTGGTAGGAGGGTTCTGTGTCAATCACGTCAGTAGTCCGTATCAACACATTGTTTGTTTATTAATTCAATAATCAGTGGTCTGTGTGGTTTTGAATAATAAAATCTGTTCTTCATCTCAAGTACTCTTCTTAGTCACTGAAATAGATTTTCTTCGTGAATGTCTATTATACTTTGCATTGATCACATTTCCTTGTTAAATTCGCCATTTCGAAAACGTATGCATCAATGCGGCAATGGAGAGGGGGGGGGGGGGAGGCAGTCCAATAGCAGTCGATACGCTACTCAAACAAAACAGAAAGAGTTTCAATACTTTTTAGAAACTTAAAAAAACCTTTTATACAGCGTTTTCCGAGGTCGTGTTGCTTTTTTCAACCTGTGCTTCATAGTCACTCATTCCTAAAATACGTGCTTTACGCTCTGCCACTGAAAAAATGTTAATTAGTGGCACATATGGGGATTACGCCGGTTCGATCTGATTGCGCAAGAATCGAGATTTAATGTTGGAGTCAGATGAGTTCAACGGTCAGCGGTCAGCGGTTGGGGAAGATGGAGGTCGTTTTTTCTGCTCTCTTTCATGATAAATAAATTTTGTTCTGTTCCTGTGATATTTTGGTTCTAAATAAACATAAGACAATATTTTGTTTTACTTTGTATCATTCCATATCAGTATGGCAACCAACGAACTATTAACACGCGATGTGCTTGAATCGGTATTTCACAAGAAGCTGAAATCACTTAGCACGAAAATTGACTCTGTGATCGAGTCTACTGACTTTTTGGAAACTAAAGTTTCGGAGATGCACAAAAGAATCGACGATTTCGAATACACTACAGATTATGTACTCACACAAAATAAATTACTGACGGAGGAATTGGTCAATTTAACGCACACTGTTAATGGGCAGAAATAAGAAATCAACGAACTGGAGCAATACATAAGGCAGGAATGACTTGAAATCTCGGGGTATCCCCAGCAGATCAACATGAGGATATCAACAGTATCGTTATTAAAGTTGGAAGTCGGATGGGGGTCAATGTCGAGAAATCTGACATTTCTGTCAGCAATCGATTCCCATGAAAATCACAACCCTACTCAAACGATCAAGTCCCACGGAAACAATTGCAAAATTTGTCCGAAGAGATATTTGGGATCAATTCTACAATCTCAAGAACAAGACCAGTTGAACAAGTGACCTGGGTATGTCTGGTTTTGCTGGCAGTAATCGTGCTAATGGCTTCAAAAGTTTCTCCTCCTCAGTTAGACAAAGACATAACCATAACACCCAGTTTAGCTTCCAAATCGACTTTCGTGTTTCCAAAATTTAGAACCAACTATGGAAAATTCTATATTCGTTTCTAAACATTTAAACGGAAAGTCAAAGTACAATTACTTAATAAATACAAATAGATTGTATTGTTCGCATTCACACATTTTTCATTTAACTTGATTTTGTTGGTGTATGTATTTAACGTTCTTGGATTTTATATACCACGCCTAATCGTCAAACTTGCAGTATGCTGGTGGTAAAGGTACTATGCCTAATCATCAAACTTGCAGTATGTTGGTGGTAAAGGTACTATGCCTAATCGTCAAACGTGCAGTATGCTGGTGGTAAAGGTACTATGCCTAATCATCAAACTTGCAGTATGCTGGTGGTAAAGGTACTATGCCTAATCATCAAACTTGCAGTATATTGGTGGTAAAGGTACCACGCCTAATCGTCAAACTTGCAGTATGTTGGTCGTAAAGGTACCACGCCTAATCATCAAACTTGCAGTATGCTGGTGGTAAAGGTACTATGCCTAATCATCAAACTTGCAGTGAGCTGGTAGTAAAGGTACTATGCCTGATCGTGAATGGATTTTTTTTATTTTTCATCAACTCTATTTTACATCACCTGTCTAAGATCCGTGATTATTTATTTTACACCAACCGTAAAAGATCCGTGAATATTTATATTTTACATTACCTACCTAAGATCCGTGAAGATTTAACTTACATTACCCGCATAAGATCAGTGAAGATCTATTTTACATTACCCGTCTAATATCCGTGATCTATTTAACATCACCTGCATAAGATCAGTGAAGATTTAATTTACATTACCCGCATAAGATCAGTGAAGATCTATTTACATCACCTGCAAAAGATCCGTTTACAACAACACCTGTATGAGATTCGTGACGATCTTGTTCGTATTACTTGCATAAAATCCACAGAGGAAACGCCATTCCTGGGTTTTACCAGTACATTCCAATTTTTTGATGCGTGAACTGGAACGCATTTTGAAGAGCGCATTGTAAATCATATGCCCTGATCTCCATTACTATGGACGGCTAACACGTGTGCTTATTGCTCTTTACCACTATGTTATGCAACACTGCTAGTCGTCAATAATCACAAGAAGAGCGTTAAACTACATAAAAGCAGAACGCTCGGCTTCGATGATCTCAGATGCGCTGAAGAGAAACTGCACCAAAAACACTTTTGTTGTACCATGCTATAATATCACTGTGAATAGTAAAATATATTGTATACTGTTATTTAGATTTGTAATTTCTATTATTTTATTTCAAGAAAATATACGCAATTCTTTATTTAATTAAAAAATATTTGTTCAACATTTGTTCCAGAGAAAATCTGATCATCTAACAAGCTCGCACTGTTACAATTACGGTGAATTTTACTAAATTAATCACTGAAATGCAAGTGCAGTGCATATATAACGTCGAGCAAATGTGCAAAAGTGAAAAGACAACTGCATGGCAGTGGACTAAACAAAGAATCTGGCATCTCTAAGCAAAGATGAACCAAATACAAAAAGCTCGGATTTTGCCTGTCTGATAACGGTACCATCCGTCAGGGGACAATACGAGCAGCAGAGGTCAGTAGTGTGGCTCTGGGAAGCATGGACAGTACAGTGGATTTAGTTCATGGACTTGGATTTAGGTTTATAGAAAAACGCAATACATCCTTTGGCTGCCATTCATTCAATAAGAAACTATCAATTTAAATCTACCTGCCTGGCCGAATGCTGGAACGTTTAGAAGTTTGGTTTTACAATATTGCTATTTTCCCTTCAGATCATTATTTCTCATTATTGTTCATATTATTGAGCTTGCTGCACCTTCTGATGAATCCGTCAATGCAATTACTGGTCATGGGAAGCCATCGCCCTGGCGAGCAGGCGTTCACCAAGTGACGAACATCGATTCTCACATTGTCGTTGGGCCAGCAGAACTCTGAAGAAAACAAAACATCGACCGTAACTTTATAAATATCAATATTTGTTAGCACGCTGCAAGATTGATTTCATCCACCTGAGAAACACAATTACATTGCCGAGGAACCTCGACATAATAGTCTCTTGGAGGCCACTTCAGAGAACGGTTTAACTGGCCGTCGTGACGAGAAACGATTTGATAAACATAAAGAGTTCAGACGGAATACGCGACACTTTGATGAACGAAATTTGATACTTCGGATACAGCGGTTATTAAAGAGAACCAAGAAATTAAGGAATGGACCACACTAATAACTGTTTTCATCTTGGTTGTTCTTCAAAATAAAGAAAAAGCGAATATGTGCTAGTAGTAAAACATACCACAATTTAACCACCTTAAAAGGCTATCCAATTTACGCTTCTTGGCTATTAACTGATTCTGAGGAGCAAAAGTACGACAACCGTTTGTTACAATTTCCTGTACGTTAGATGTTCAAAAAGTGTCTTCGTCTGTCCGCTTTGCGGAATATGTGTTCAAAGAGGAGTTTCACAGCTAGAGACCAAACGTGGATGTTTGGTTTTATGAAAACACTGGTGTTCAAGGGTGTCTGGGAAATGAACAACTAACTCAGCATGGTGACCGTGTGCACTCATGAATTCGGAGATCGGACGGAATTGTGGGCCTGATTAAAGCTGCTGCCACACAGGAAGCTTCATCAAACAACTCGTTTTCAATGATGTTTTCAATTCTCTGTCGCAGCAGATTGCCGGCTTAGCTCGAAATTCTGTAGAAGCGACAATGCCTCAGTTTCAGGCTCTCTGTTAATAACTACCTTAGTAAGTGGACTACATACCTGCCGTACTGATGGTGCTCCGGCGATGGCGACTGAAGCGCAGCGTGAATCAAGAACAAGCTAAACACGTCACGCTATGTGAGAACCAATAAATATATTACGATATTTTGTTTCAAATAAACGCCCAGACAGGCGCTGGTCTTACTCAAATTAGGGGATGTTTTCTAGCGGGACAAAAAGACATTTTATTGCATTTTAGCAAAAGAAAGTGACTCAAAACTAATTGATTGGGATATTTGTTGAACACTTTCAATGCACAATATGACTTAAAACCTAATTACTTTGCTCTGTCTGTCTGTATGTCTGGATGTGTATCTAGATAAGTGCCGGGCTCATTCAGTTCTGTTGTACGCCAAGCATTTTAAGTAAACTTAACCACAACTTACTCATAAACTCCAACAGATTGTTTAACCGTTTAAGAGAACGGAAGGCTCATGTTTGCGAGGAAAGAAAGACACTGTGTGCATTGCTGTACATTTTGACAGCCTCGTACTTAAGGTAACGCACTTACTTGTGCATCACTCCCGCCCATCGTTACAATTTTGGAATAAACAGGCTTGGTAATCTCCACAGCTTTATCAAAATTTCCCTGCAATTTTAAAACACAGTAAAGTATTCAGCTTAGCAATGAATTATTATTTTTGGCCAAACGTATTTTAGAGTAAGTTCATACGCTTTTCTCGCTTTCTGAACAGCCAACATTCATAAGGCAATTTTATTGACCCGCGGTCTCGCCCAATATTGAAGTCTCGACTTAAATATTCTTCCATATTCCTGGCATAAGAAATTCAATTATAAAAGGTTTAAGCAACAATAATACGTTGAACAGAAACTTGCAACTGGTCTCGCAACAACGCTGGAAAACGAGTCTAACGACGATTTTGCGCGTTCTTGCTCCCCAGCACAAAACCTTTCTTGAAATAAAACGTGTGTTGCACTAGCTGCAAGCGTGTTTTTCCATGTGCTGCAAAGCAGAAGTCCGTTATACTTTTTGTAACAAAGTCCCCAAATGTCGCGCGTATTGCCACTCCAAAGCAAACTTGTTTTGCAACAAGTTTATTTTTCAGTGCTTCTCATTGGTTGAAAGTGTCAAAGGCGCTCAAGGGTCATTCAACGTCCATTTTCTACTTTTGTAACACACGTTTACACCTTGCAACACACTTTTTGTTGTCATTCAACTCGTTTTGCAACAATGTTTCTAAACGAGCTGTGTTGCTTGTGTTACTGTAGCTTTAGATTCTTTGAGTTTACATGAAATCTTGGTCCTTTTCATGGCAATGAGGAAGTTTCCAAACAACACCAAACTATCACTTTATCACCCTCCAGCAATCAGCGAGATGATGAGAGTGATAATGACATTCGTAATGGGACGGCAGATCCTACAAACCCAAGTCCACCGAAGCGGTGACGTCTGGATGGCAGTCTGGTCGGTAGGAGAGTAATAGTGTTGAAGCATGAGAGATCACCAGATGACAGGAGTGACCTTGGAACATTAACTGAGTCTAGTAATCGAGGGATCGAGAACTGGCAAAGATGAACGACAAAGAATATGTTGTTATTGACCCTGAATCAATTTGCGTTATCGGCAGGAACAAAAAAGTTCTATTTAAATCAAGAAGATAAAAGCGACGAACTGTAGAAGGGATTTGTTATTTAAACTCTCAACGCAAACAAACGGCAGGGTTTTCATTGACGATCAGAAAATTTCCGACGTAATCTCAAAGTTGTCCAGTTCATTACTGCTGTTCTACCTACATGTACTATATTATATTTATGTCAATTTCGTATTTAAAAATAGTCATTTCTGGTTCATATATATATTATGTGTGTGTGTATGTGTGTGTGTGTGTGTGTGTGTGTGTGTGTGTGTGTGTGTGTGTGTGTGCGAGTGCCCGACCTAATATTGCAATTATCATAAAATACAAACTGGCAACCTATCACTATTAAGTTCTGGGTTGCCAGTACTTTACTGATGTATTATAATTTATCTTATTTATTATTATAACTGTTGTAAAAAATTTATACCAAGGGTGAAATAAAGATGTTGTTGTTGGTTAAAAATGTCGGTGACTGGAGCAGCTCACGTAATATTCTCAGTATCACTATAGTTCTCTAATTGTTACTGTCGGTTTGTGCTATGGGCAGGCATCCGTAAGCCCTGGGAAGATCTGCTGAGACTTCCATTGATACACACTTTTTCTTGAATCGTTAATGTTAGAACTATTTCAAATCATAGCTTTATGAACAACCTATTTTCACTCTCTGAATACGCTATTGATAACGTAAATGTAGGAGTAAGCCCGCATTAATTATTTTGTTATAAATTCATCCCCCAAAGAGTTGAAACAACTGTATGTTTACCTACTCTCCCACTTTTGAAAAACGTCCACGGGATCGAGGTTATGGGATGATAATGAACAACATTATCATAATATATCAATACAACAGGGTGCGTTTCACTCAATATGTGCATATTAGTTGACTTGCTTACACCTAAAAAACGTTATAATACATTTGTGCGTTTTCAGTTACGTACTTTCTCGTTTATTTATAGCTTGCCATTTTCATTCTTGTCTATTCATTGTATACCTTTATAAGCATGTAAATACTGCCAGAAGAGAAAAAAAACATTCTTAACATACATTTATATGTAGGTAAACATAAACTCTACTGTGGTTAGCTGCGAGGAAACAGCTCTCTGCGCTGCCGTTTCTTGTGTTAATATCAATAGGTGACCTCACCTGCTAACATTTTATTTTGGAGGACGAAATGTAGTTTTCTAAGAAAATCTCGTAAATGAACAGTTTACAGTTTTCGCTTTCTGAATCGCGCAATTGTACAACCAACTGGAGCTCTTGAATTGGATGCTTAGATTCTATCGAGATGTGAGTTGGGCACTCGCATATTAGTTGGCGACTGGAATCATGTTTATAGGTACTCTCTGTTGACGGATTACTTAGCAATGGAAATGTTCAAGTACTCTGAATGTCCACAAGTCACAAAGTTGGGATCAGTTCAGAAGACATTCAACGAAAAACAAGCAAAATAGAGTGTAAGTGAAAGTGTTAATATATTAATGCACACATCAGCTAACTAACTGGTACTCAACGTACATAAGACAAGAACTTATAAGAACAATTGCCTCCTTTGTACACTACAGAGAGTGGAAATCTTCTTTGGATAAACTATTCGCGGCCCAAACGAGTCGCGAAATGCAGCCTGGGGCGAGAGAAGTGACAAAGCTCTCTGTGCCCTTTTACGTCCAAAAGCGTGAGTTTTGATCAGAACATACCTTATCTGCTTCAATCAACGCCTCACACACTGCCAGGCCAACATCGCGAGAAACTTCCCAGTTAGTTCCTGACCCCTCACTAAAATGCAAGCAGTTAAGCAATGCTTATGAGAAATCAACGTAACGGGTAAGGTGGGCAAAGATGTCAAAAATTTATTAGTTTGGGCCAACTAACATGAGGGGAAGAAAAACGTTGCAAACAAATTACTTTTGCATCCAAGACCCAAACCCTACATTCTAGGATACCAGATACCGTGACTAACCATTCATTCCGTTCGTGACACTTGATTGTTTTACTGAGTAAAAGAGCTCATTTATTTGCAGCAAGGAACGTGACGGTAGAGGTTGTAAGGGCATTGGTGACAGTAAGGGCTGTAGGGGGATTGGTGACGGTAGGAGTTAAAGGGGATTGGTGACAGTAAGGGCTGTTGAGGTATTGGTGACGGTAGGGATTGTGGGGATTGGTGACAGTAGAGGTTGTAGGGGATTGGTGACGGTAGGAGTTAAAAGGGGATTGGTGACGGTAGGAGTTGTAGGGGGTTGGTGATGGTAGGGGTTGTAAGCGAATTGGTGATGGTAGGGGTTGTAGAGGAATTGGTGACGGTAGGGGTTGTACGAGAGTTGGTGATGGTAGGGGTTGTACGAGAGTTGGTGATGGTAGGGGTTGTACGAAAGTTGGTGATGGTAGGGGTTGTACGAGAGTTGGTGATGGGAGGGGTTGTACGAGAATTGGTGATGGTAGGGGTTGTACGAGAGTTGGTGATGGTAGGGGT
>JANSTR010156995.1:0-10345 GCA_025434805.1 Antipathozoanthus remengesaui
TACCAACAAAAGAAACCCTTGAATAGTTAAAGAAACGTTGATCCTGGCCAACCTTAATTGATCAAATAATTAAAGTTAACCCCCCCCCCCCCCCGCTGGATACAAGACACGAATGCAATCCGACTGAAAATGTTCCAGTTTTGTTACGTTTCACTCATGTCCCCATGGTCTTCAGGATTCGTGCGCTTCTGCCGGTAATCAATTTGGCAAACACTCTCAATAATCTGTCCCTTGTTACTTCCAAGGACCTCTATATTCAAATTGAAAGATTTTCTGTATATACCGTACCACGCAAAAACATTTTGAATCAGGACTATCTGAAAAAGAATGCAATTTCTTTTGTACCTGTTTTTCTGTTCTGTTACTTGGCCGGAGATACACAACGACGGAAGGTTAATATAAAAGACCTTGAAAAGCGCAAATTAATGTCGAAGACTTTTAAGGGCCCCACGAAACATACCTTCCCAATCTCGATTAAAGATGAGTCCACCTACCGAACAGGAAAAGTCTATAATTTCATAAGCGCGATGAGATTGACCTGGAAGGCTACAGGAGCCATCACGCATCGGAAAGCCTGATGGGACTTATAAATTTCACCATGTTCACTAATTACAAAGGTAATCCAGATGCTGTCCTGCTCTTGCTGTATACAATTACCGGTATATATTTTACCATGTGACAAAGACACTGAAGCAGATTCAGTTCTATTTGATAACAACGTACTGATGCACCTGGTTCAAACACATTTAGTCTACTAATCAGCAACAAGACATAACGACCCACAGCCTCAATTCACGCGTGCGCAAACTGCACGAGAACATGCAATTTCCTGTCTCACCCAGAAAGTGTCAAAAACAAGAAAAATGGGGTCATGGGAAACAATGTTTTCTCTGTTGAATAAAAACAAGGTCGACGCTAATCTTTCCAATCAGGCTTCTCCACAGTTCATGGTTACTTGCAGATAACAAAATTAACCATCGCGTCAAAACTCCAAACGCCGACAGATATTGGTCGCGTCAGGTATAAAACTGGCGTCCGCATAGAAATGCAAAACAAACAATGAAAAGTCATTCTATTTTTTTCAATTCTTTATTAAAGATGCGGTAAAAACAGAGCAAGAGAAGGCCAATGAGATTAAGAGAAGGCAAATAATATGGATGTACGAGAATAATATAAGGAGTGGAGGGAGCCATTTTTGAATAAGATCGCTCAGCTAAAGTATGTGTTATTCTCATCAGTGTATGGTTTGTACGTATCAATTCGCAAACGAAAGTTTACTGCTCGGCAATTTTAACATCGCGAGTTTCAGTTGACCGGGTTTCTTTTGTAGTTTTTGTACTTTCTCAGTCTCTTTAGCAGAAACGATTTCTCATAAGATCGAATTTCCAGTATATTTCGGGTTCAGTTCACACTGCTTAACTTGGAAAGATACGTTAAGAGTGAAAAAGTAATAATTGAAAAACTGTAACGCAAGTCGCAAAATATGTAGAATGAACATAAGTTGCAGCGCTCAAACCAAGAAGGTACAGAGAAACAAGTGTTTTATGCTGCGTGTCAAAGCGCACTACCGCCAGTGGAAACTCGTGACCCAGTTTTCGCCAAGAATCAATAGGGCGCCAATTACGGCGAGGAAAGAAAATCTAAAACCAATTACCCCGCTACGGAATTGTTGCAAAACTATCTTTATTGTGAACAAGCTAGAACTGTGAAACCCTAGCGGCTGGGTTCTTTACTCGATGTACAGTAATGCACGGACTCCAAGCCACTACTCATATATAAGTGAACTGTGTGGTGTGCAACGACTATCACGGCAAGGAGCCAGGATTGTTTATAGTATAAAGTTTTCTACAGTATAAAGTTTTTCTCGTAATTTGAAAGAAAGCACAAGATACCATATAACCAGTTGGCATAGCTTATGTTTTATTATCCAGTTCCTCAAATGAGCTTTTCCAAATTATACTGTAAGTACTATCTGACAGTAAATATTACTATTATTAGACCAGTGACTTCAGTTACCATCCATTGTACAAGATAATCTGTCGTGTGCGGATAATATTTGCGGCCACACCAGAATGAATTCTGTTACTGTAACTAGAGGCCGGCCATGTATGTAAGGAAATCTAGCTTGTAGAAACGATATACTCGTCTTACTAAGACTGATTCTCAAGTTTTGTATCAGTACAACTCAAACGTACGGAGTTTGGTATACTTACACGGAACTGTATGATGCTGAATGGTTGAATTTCTCCTTTCTTATTGAATACAAACTATATTATATCTAGTCTCACTATTGAAAATAAACTGAATTTGATCTGTCATTAACAAGATTCAGAGCATTTTATCCCTCCAGAGGGGTTGTTGAGCACACAATTTCACAATAAATACAGTTCACACATGCATACATGCCGAGTATCCTTATATTGAACGTTTCTTGCGCTCATTGCATGCACTTATTTTAGGCTTCAAAAAAATCGAGAAAGGAACAAATACAACCTATATGTGGAAAAAACGAGTGATTTATGTCATGGTGATCAGTGTACAGGGCTGAAAACTTACAGTCGAACGGAATTGTATTGTAAATTTGTCGGCAACTTTGCATAGAAAAATATATAACAGAATGATATAGGAGATACTTGAGCTATGTGACCGGGAAAGAAAAATTCAGTTCAGCTCACTAAGTATATATCCTTCACTTTGCATTTTGTACATTTATAAATTTCCCGATAGAAAAACGAAGAAAGGCAAATTTATAGTAAATAAGTGTTTTTACAATACGCCGACAACGTAAGAAAATGCTAGACGAGAAAATGGGGTTTGGAAAGAACCTTATTTATTAACAGTATTTACTAAAAACTGCATTCTTGGGAACCGCAAAGTTTTGAATAGATTTAGTGGTGTCATTATCTTCACACTGCATATTTCTATTCTACTTTACTCTCATTTCCTTGTGGATTAGGAAGATTATCGGCTTCAGCTTTAAAACGTATATTTTAAACTA
Organism: Antipathozoanthus remengesaui; assembly: GCA_025434805.1. NCBI lineage: Eukaryota > Metazoa > Cnidaria > Anthozoa > Zoantharia > Parazoanthidae > Antipathozoanthus > Antipathozoanthus remengesaui. The sequence continues at coordinate 2,999 of JANSTR010156995.1, forward strand.
TGAACACAGGAACTCAAGAGCGAATAATCAGGAATGACTCAACTCCTTCATTCGTGTCCGCTCCGTGGTATTATAAATTTACTGAAAAGGTTAAGATGTAAGTTATACGAGAGATACCAATAGCTTGATGATTTTCAGCATAAATTCTGAAATTCCACAGAAACCCATGAAGATTTTGTAAAACGAACGCGAAAGAAAGACGATTAGTATATTCCCCGTAAATTTAGGCGAATGCATCCCACAGGCACACGGAATATAGAAGTCTTTACACCCAAAGACATACATGCAGTATTTTCTAACTGCATAAATATCCAAATACATGAACCGGGTACAGAGAGACTAATATACGTATTTTGTTGCTACGTACGTTCTGAAACAAACTGTACAGCTATTTAAATACGTCTTGAAATAAGTTCAATCCATCAAACTCACAGTGAAAAGCATCTGACAATCCAAATTCCACACGCACTTTACAATTTTAGGTTTCTTCGTCTGCTGCAATGTCACTGTCGTAGAACTTTTTAATATCACTGGGGTTGATCTTTCCATTGTCCAATGGTGTTTCTGTCTTCTTCATTTTCATTCGACGATTTTGAAACCATATCTTGATGTGTTTCTCTGAGAGGCTAAGTGATTTGGCCAGCTCTATTCTCCTGGCTCGTGTTATGTATCTGCTAAAGTGGAATTCCTTTTCCAGTTCGAGTTGTTGTGAGGTCGTGTAGGCTGTCCTCGCCCTCGAGCGAACTTTGGCAGAATACCATGATTGCCGTACTCTTCCTAGCGTTATTCGTGGTTCTAGGAATAAAATAAATAGTTATTACGATATTTAATTTGCATCAGTTAGAACAAGTCATTTAGAAAACCTACACTCTTACTTCACAGAACTCGGACCGCGCGTCAATCTTGTTCTTGTTTTCCCTGCACTGAAAAGGGCACTAACCCTATACTATACAAACTATACTTTATTTTCTGACAAATGGTTTAGAATACACAGCAATTTTATTATCAAAGGCATTTTACAATAAAAGAAAAATAGCTCAAGTTTTGCTTCTGCGAAAGCAATGAACTTGACAAGGGCATGCAATTGCTGTTCTTTTGGAAAACGGAGACCTTTGAGGATCAAAGACGATTGATTTGCGGCAACTTCTTTGGCAAATACTTGTTCTTAAGTACTACAAATCTAGTTACATCTTCGTTTATTTACAGTATTGTTATGTGGTAAATGCTTTGTGTTTTGTTCAGTAATTTTTAAAGAAAACAACATATTATATATTGATTACTTCTTGAAACCAAACCATATAATGATCCCACACAAAATGTTGAAGATTGCGGTTTTCGTTGCACAAGGTTTAAAATGGCGCGCTCGGGTACCACTGGTCTCCCGAGAGATGTTTTATGATGCAAAAAAGCAATGATATTCTTGAAATGGTTATCGTGTCGAGATGCCATAAATCTAGCTAAATTTACCTTTTTTTGTATATGACGAAAATTCCAAACAGCGGTTCCACGAGGGAAGACGCATGCAAGTTAGAAAAAGAAACCACAATCGGTCAGGCACGTTTGCCTCAAAATAGAAAACCGACAGATTCACGAGTTGCTACTTCAGTAACAATGGCTCATTGATACAATTCTTCGAAATAAAAGGCTAAGCCGTGTTGTGGAACTGCCGTGAGAGAGGCCCGCCGTGTCGCATTCTACTCGTCGCTGCTCGCGATCGCAGCCACGTCATGACCGTACCACACACATTATGCACGGATAATCTTCCACAAGGGTGTGTAAAACAACTTCTTGCTTGCTGACAAACTTTGTACTCTTTTTCTACCTTCTTACAATTTCTTTAGATTGAAATTAATAAACTCAACCAACCGACTGAAAATGGCATGCTTTCGAGTATTCGCATTCTTGTAAATCCAGCAGATCAAGATTTTGAATTTCTCAATATATTGCTAGGCTTCTACGCAACAGAGAAGCACCTACGGTTCTGAATACTAAACTACAAATAAAATCCGGTTAAGGTGTGAAGCTGTACTCCAGCTAATTAGTTATACACAAGTACTAACACCTCTAAATTGTGTGCAAGCGATATGTTGACAAAAGCAAATTGGGTTTTAACATCTCGATTTACGGTGTTTCGCTCGCTTCCTTTGGTGGTTAAGGAAACTTTAAGTGGTGTTAATTGAAGTCTAAATTCTTTTGTAAAACAAACTTGTTGTCGTTTTTTCATACCATATATATTGCATGGAAGATTAACATTTTGTGTACTCACGACTCAAAGGATCCCATCTGTCAGTTTGGTTGGCGGGCAGAACGAGGCAATAAAACCTTAAGTCTATATGTGTCTCCCATTTGCGGCTTGAGTCAAACGCACACAAGCACTCGTTTAACTGGTCCCTAAGTTAATGAACTTATCCCATATATGTTCAATCTGCCTCTATTTCAAGAAGCTAATTCCGCTGCTTGATACAAAGGTTACGAGTCAGCCACGTAAAATCAGCTAAAAGACATTAGTTACACTGGCATCTGAAACCAGTTGTTATTTCTCGCATAAAATATGGCTGTTCGTGATATAAATATCCAGACCTATTTGTCTTATTAACTGACAGCATGACCTACAGAACGTTAGGGGTACAACTGTAAGTGTGTGCGGAAAAGAACTCTCGAAAGACAATACAACGTATAGTGCCGTGAAAGCACTTTTTATCATGTGTTATTGAATATGCGGATTTAAAGCATGGACAGCACCATTTACGAAGAATTCTTTTCGGGACCCAAAGCAAGCCCCGTTTTGACCCCGTTTGTAAAAACATATTTAATTTTATAAAAACAAAATCCACCCACCTGCTCTGCCTCCGGTCTCGTCAGTCAATTCTGATGTATTTAGACCCACACTTGTGGAGTAATCGAGAGCACTGTAGTGGCTGAGGGGCGAATTCAGGTTTACGTCAGTTGACATGAAAGGGAACGATGGCACTGGCACAACTGTAGAGTAGTTGCATCCATATGTTCTCGTGTTATAGCTGCTCTGCTGTGGGACGTGGTGGTTTGTCGAATATGGGGAGCTCTGTACACTGTCCAAATCGCCAAGGCCGTTGGGGCCAAAATGACCAAGTCGAACACCCTGCGAGCTTTGGTTTCTCAATTGAAGTGAAAACATCGGCCAGTTGTACCTTGAATTGGGCAAGTGTTCCATGTTTTATTTTGTGCAGTGTAGATTGCCTGTATCGCTATTTAACTGGAGATTCATGGGCTTTATTTGCTTGGGGCCGGTCGAGAAATGGTCACGTGTTATGAGTCATCCAATGTCAGTCTAATTCAAAGACGACAAGACTGATGGTGTGATAACGTTTTTGTATGGAAGTGAAAAACCTAAATGACTTGTAAATCCGCGGATGACGAGGTTCCGTCTGGGAGTGTGGCGGACGCTTCCTGTGCTTCCGAGAGCAGAACTTAAAATATCTTTCGAATGTTGAAGAGCCGCATGCCACATGCGTTGATATATGGTTATAGCGGCCTTCTGTACTTCAATGTTTGAGGAGAAACGAGAAATCTGACTAGTTTAATTTCGGAATGTATTAGGTTGGGATATGGATTAACGAAAATAGCATTTGTTGATGCTTGGTTTGTAAGGAGGGCTTAATTAATTTATCGAATATACATTTTCTAAATCCTTTATTCAAACAATTAAGTTGCCTTCCGCTGTGATATACTTAGAAGCACAGCACTACTGAAACGTTATGATCACTTATAAATATAAAACCACCGATACTTTTCCAAAGCAATTAAGAAGTTTTATTTTAATAATTTTCTTGTCATTGATTCTAACTATCTACACTTGACCCCTTGGCGGTCGCCTCAGAAAATGAAACTCATTAATTTTGTTTTTTGACAAGCAACTGAGCGGCTTTATGGAAGCCAAGGACACGAAAGGGTTAAGTGTTAGCAATCCACTTTAAAATGTCAGCAAAAGTTAGAGTAAACTCTTTAGAAAACAAGGAAATGCGAGCTCCAGAACACGTGTAATATATTTCAAACAAGCAAAACATGGTTATACTTATAGTAAGGGAGAATAAGGCTATGCCGCTTTGAGTAAGTGAAGTAACGAGGACATACCAAGGAAAGAATACTTCACTTTACTTTATTTTACACTATTTAAGGTGATCTTTAACCAGAACATTTTAGTGTTACAGCACTGAAATAGGATGAACAAAACAGATAAAACCAAGTTTATGTTCCTCTCATTGATGTCCCGAGCTCACTGATCCTCGCACTAACTAATTTGACTGAAAGAGACGAGCGTCTGTAAAATTAAACAAACTGAACAATGTAAACAGTCTAATTGAGCGTCAAACACGTGTAAACAAGCTCTTGCAACCACTTTGGTTTTGCCTTTGCCGCCTTCTTGACCAGATGCGTATCGAGAAGCAAATAGGATGTGTTGATAAAAACGCATGGTATTCCTGGTTTTCAAGAAAAAATGGCCTCCGCGTTGTTCCACGGTATAGAAAAAGAAACAATTCTGTTATATATAGAATGCATTTTTATAATTTAATTGTAGTTATTACTGTCAAATCGGTTTAACATAACCACATGCAGTTTGATTAGTGTCAATCTTAAATACGTCTCACGAAGTCTTGATGCGAAAGAAGTTTTGTTCTGAACCTCAACTGAAAAGCTTTTAGACCATTATCTTGATTTTACAAGCTGCTAACGGAAAGGTTTTAAGGAGTTCTCTTCTTCATGTACAAAACCATTAAAATGAAATTAATATTCTGTCCGGCTAAGTGCTTGCGTCGCCTTCCTTATGTAATTAAGAGAGCAATTAATGTTCTGATGAAATGTCCACTGAAGACCACTGAAGAACTGAAAAGAACGGAAACTCGATTACTTGTCATGCAAACAACTGCCGTGATATTATGTTCCCCTTAAACAATTTCACATTCGTTTGTTGTTGTATAGGATGTTGTGCTGTTTTTTTCTGGAATAACGATCTCATTCCTACGCGGTTGTAAAGTTATCAATGCTAGATAGTAGATGTCTGACATCGAAGGCAGGAGAAAAGAATTACGCAGAAATTGCGGCTTTCCTGCTCCCATCACTTGGTATTAAGGGATTGATTTATGGCGCGTGTCGGACTTCAGACCATAATTTATACATTTGCGTTTATAAATAATTCTATGGCGGGGTAAGCACCCAGCTATTCTCCGTGTCTTGGAAAATGTGGTCACGCCTATCTTGGCCAAAACACAGAAGCTTTAAAAAATCCTCGTCCACGAATGATTCATGAATTTCAGCAATGTGATAAGACAGTGACAAATTTGCACAGCCGATTAAGCAATGTGCAAACGTTGTAGATAAATTATCCCCTACAGATGATCAGTTACTAATATTATATCTTTATTTCTGCAACACATTAGGTGTCTGTACAATTTATAATACTCAATTTCGTAATCATTTGATGTACTCAACGCCTGTTCAATTTAGACAGTTTAGCATTTTGAGACTAGTTGGTTTCTGAGATATTAGATCATGAAGTCGCGACCTTACTTAATCAGCTCAGTGTTCCAAAATCATCGTTTATACTTGTTTCAAGGTAATCATGCACAAAAATAGTAACGATTTCTGCTCTAAGGCCAAAGGGGACGTAAGGTCTTCAGATAGAAATTATAAATCAAAGTTAATTAAAATTGACCGTCATCAGATTTGAAGCAACGCGCACGCGTGAATCAGTTCAGCCTTCAAATACAATGACCCCCATCCCTCCCCTCCCCTCCCCTCTCCCTCCTCCTCCACGCTACTCCCGACAGAACCAGTGTTATATAACTACCTGTGATATACCACAGTGATATTTCACAGGTTAAATACCTTAACACTGGTTCTGTCGGGAGTGTGAATAGCGGAGGGAGGGGGCGGGGATCATTGTATCACATGACTTAAATATTTGGTAAAATAGTAGAATATATACCACAAAAGAGTTTTAGTTTTATCAACTTTAGCTCTTATTAGTCGCCCACCATATCACTATTACAGAGTTGCTCTCTTTTTACTTAGTTCTAATAATCTCTATTCGTCTTGTATTCCAACCGAATACTCTCTGACTCTAGTCATTACCATTATATATTGGCCATTCCCTATAAACTTCTTTTCTCTAAGTAAGACGATACAGTATACATAGCATATATATCAGCCATTCCCCTATAAATTAATCTGGCGTGGCGTATTATTTGTAGACTTTGCATGTAAGACTATATACAGTATATCACTATATATGTTGGATACCGACATGACGGCAGCCTGTCGCACACTCCTATATTTGTTCTCAAGGACAGATATGATGCAGTCATTAACTGATTAAGAGAAAGATCTCCAAGACCGGCTTCAGTGGTATATTTCTAATCTTATGGATCTGTCGGTGGCTTTCGATTGATATAGGCGCAATCAGATTCATCGTCAAATTCTGGATTTTGTGAAGGTCGGTAACGTATCGCTGGTGGACTCCGAGTTTTTTGAAAACATTTCGCAAACTGCAAAAACTTTAGTGTCAATTGCAACCACATCTTAGAACCTTGACTAAAAACAAGTCTTGAAATCTGTAATTAATACCACATACCAAACTTTTGTACATGTATGTATTTGCATGTATATATGTGTATGCATGTGTGTGTATAAATATATATATAGATATGTGTTTGAAACATCTATTGGTTTACAAAATATAGTAACCGTTAACTTGAAACAATTATTGTACACGCGTAGTATTACCGGAGTATTATGTTCTATACAAAAGCACTAATATTCTTGTGTACGTGTTGATCCAAGCATCTAATGCAAGACAGAATAAGCAGTATTCTTCACAGCTTTACACTTGTTATACAACCAAAGGCTAAATTACATTCCAATTACATTTCACCATCAACACACCGATAGGTACGTTTGCATGTTACAAATCCCTATCGTGTTAATCCCTGGCATAATTCCTACTACCATCTCCTAATCCGCTTATCCATTCCGGTTTATCTATTTGGTAGTCTAAACGAGAACACTGACTTGTTGACAGAAGATAACACAATGAAATATCACTAATTACTGGAGCTTGTTACTTACTGATCAGACGCCCATCACACACACCTTTGACAAATATTTTGCGGCGAAAACATGTAATGATTTGAATACCTTCCATAGCAAGCTGCGCATGTAGAGATTGCCTTCCGCAAGTTTACCGTAACAATAGCTAGTTTAATTTGTGATTTATAACTCTGTGTTTGGCTTTCAACAAGCGCCAGAAGCCGGGACAGATTATTTATATGCATGCGCTGCGCAGCTATTTTGTTGAAATTGGAGGGGAAGGGG
>JANSTR010157006.1:0-10345 GCA_025434805.1 Antipathozoanthus remengesaui
CCTTTATTTCTCGGAATCATACAATAAGCACAAGAAACATTGCTGACTTCTTGTTGTTTTGGCTTGAAATTCCGTCTTGACAAGGAAAGCTTCCTGGCGCCATCTTAAAATCCGCGTGCTTGCTGAACACTTGGAACCTGGGACAAGGACCGCCCCATTTTGATAAACAATGCATTGCGCGCGCAAATCGAGATCATCTGGGAAGGAAATAAGGCGACTACATTGGAGGCTACGTATACCTTTTTGTGCATGCGCGTACTTATAAACAGGCGCGCCCACTCTGCACGCATGATGGTACACGCACACACGTGTTGGTGCGCGCACACAAACTCTTACAAATGAAGGAAAACTCTTTTATCGCGACGTCCTAAGAATGTTTATGTTCTCTGCCGTGGCATTAGCGTGCAGGAATGCGCATCAAGTACAAGTTAGTCCCCTTTTGACAAATGTGGTATGTGCTGGCGTCCAAAAACTACGTCACGACTGTTGTGTCACTTTAAGAGTGAACACTGTTTTCCCCAAAAGATTTCATGTAGTTGTAAATACGAATAATAACAAAATCAACAGAAGTAAGGACGCTTCATTTGTGTCATTTACACCAAATTTCAACAACTTCACAAAAACAATATTTTAAAATCTCATGAAATGAACGTACGTTTTTTACTGGGGAGGAGGACATTTTTAAACTTGTTGCGACAAAAAGTTATTGCCCTCTCACTTCATGGAATGGACTAATGCACGACCCTCGACAGTTTTAAAACACCCACAAGACATTTAACCATTCCACTTTTTCATGAGTTTGTGCAAAAACTGAGCGGTTTAGACAATCCATCATTAATAATTGTTTGAACATTTTCAGTTGTTTTTGCACAATACCCGCAACTTTACTTTATCCATGAAACATTGAGATTAGGAATATACATTATCTGAATCACATAAAATGGGTATATACTCAATAATGACTGTGTGTTGTTCGTTATAGCGTTGTTTTCTGGGACTCGGTTGTGTAGATCTAGTCCTATTTTTGTTTCTGGATCTGTCAATATAGGTAACCCTTTCAGCCCAGGCCAGTTTATCATCACATATCTTCTCCTTACATTATCCACACAGAAAATGTGATTTTGTTATGAGAGTAAAGCAATTGATCATAGACAGCAAACTATCTATGATGAAAAGCAAAATTCTCCTGATCTGTTTATAAGCAAGCTATGGGGACAGTTTAGGAGAATTTAGCAACACACCAATTGTTGTGTTTGGGGATGAAAGGGTTAATCCTTAAACATATCTATAGGCTTTTTTATGTTTATGGGTTAATAATTAAACCCAGTTCTTAAAACTTCATCCAAATTCTTACTAATCAGACTGGGTTAGCATTAATTGGCTTTATCACTATTTGACATCAAATTGAATTTTTGGATTGGAGAAGCATGAAGACTAAAGGTAAAACGATCTTTTGGGGATATGAAGAGATCATTGCAAGTTTCTTGGTGGATTGTGATTTAGGATTGGGTCCATGCACTAACAACATTGTGAAGTTTTTCAATCATCTGAGTGTATGTTTTTTTTGTGAAGGTCGTCGTGTTTTTTATGCACTAAGAGTTATGGGTATATGTACCAGTTGCCATATTTTCTGTTGCAGTCAACTTGAATTGTAAAAGTATGAGAGGGCCTTGGTAATACGATGTGAAGAGATCACAATGAGGTAATAAATTGAAGAGATCTTTTTAGGAAATAAAGAGGTCTTGCCATTGGTGAAAGAATAGTTCTTGATGGAACCTGATTAGGATTAAAATAGGTAGGGAATGACTGGGTCTCGGTGGAAGGTGATGGGGACTGGATTGTTAGAGTATGAGAGGGCCTTGGTAACATATATATAGTGTGAAGAGATTACAATGACGTGATAAGGCAAATACATCTTTTTAGGAAATATAGAGGGATTGCCATTGGTGAGAGAATAAAGGTTTCTTGGGGATAATAGGGGTCTTGGTGATGAGGTGAATGAATCTTTCCAGTGGGGCTTGAAGGAGACAGAGTCCTTTATGGAGGTGAGGTCTAGGTTGAGGTGAAATGGCCAGTCTTTATGAGAAAGAAGGAACAAAGATTATAACTCATCTCAATTATCTTATTTTAACAATCTCCATACTGTAGCTTTCTTTTAAACAGGTTGGGAAAATAAATCTATAAGTCGATTTCTGGAAATTTGAATGTTACTGTATAGCGATAAAAAAACGACGTTTCAACTGAAACCATCAGTCTTCATCAGTGACAAACATCGAGGAACAGAGAAGAGGGACCGGTCCCAAGTGTGTGACAGCGAGAACCGGAGCCCCCTTTCTGTTTAAGGTCGGGTTTTCCACCCTTTTATCGCTATACAGTAACATTCAAATTTCCAGAAATCGACTAGTAGATTTATCTTACAATTTCAACCTGGATGAATGACAACATTCACTTTCAGGTTGGGAAAATGTTTCTTTTCATCAAAGATACTTTGCTACATCTGAACTGGTTGGATCTGAAAGGGTTATGTCTATTAGACAATACAAAATGGGTACCTGAACATATGCAGATTGATCCTATCTTGTTCTTTAACAATAATGGAACAGGTATTAGAGAACTAGATATATCAAACAACCTTTTGTCCTCGTGGAATGATGTTGCAAGCATAACAAGGAATTTGTGTCAACTTCAGATCCTGAACTTGAGGTATGCAACAGAGCTGATTTGCTGTATAGGGTTGTTACTGACACTACATTTATATAATTATACGTTCTGGTACCATGTCCACCCTACCCAAGGCCCACAGTTCTACATGTACTTTGACAATGCAGTAGGAAGTTCTAGTCCTTTGTCTTGTATATTTACCTTTTTCTCTTGTTATTTTACCCTTTGAAACAGACATTTCAAATAGCCAGCTGTCTAGTTTTGTCCTTGACTTGGCCATGACACTGCTACATGTGCATTAATTTACAAATATATAGTAAAAGCTGTTTTAAGCCCCAAAGGACTGAATAGTTGAATTTCAAGCGTTCTGGAGAGGGTAGGGGGATGCCTATTACATGTATACTAAGAAGAAAAATAAAGAGGGGAGATTTATTTAGAAGTTAGATCTGACACATGTATAAATAGTGACCTAAAAAAGTTGCTGTTGAATTATTATCGGTCCAAAATGAACTGGGTTATGGGTTCTGGTGCTAAATTGTGAAGATCCAGTTCATGAGTCCAACCAAAAGCATGTGTAGACCCGTTGGGGATCATGTGTACAGTTAGTGCTTGGACTCAGAGTGCACTCAGTTGCCAGTTGAAATAGGCTGTAGGTGACAGACCACGACACTATGATTTCTCTTTTCAGGGAAATGTGTGGGTTATTTTAAATCCCCCAATAGAAGGTGAAGAGATGGGACCAATGGCTTAACATCCCTGTTCTCAGATAGTATGGTCAAATAAGGTATTGAAACAGATTGACCCCTGTCAAGAACCGTGATTGAACCTGGAACCTCAGCAGGAAGAGATCTGAATTACTGACTGAACCATACTCACACTTGCCACCAATCTAATACCAACACATTTACAATCAATACATGTATTACAGATCGATAAATCATGATTGGTTGCATAATTTTCTCCCAGACACACAGCTAGCCTGTTTGTATTAATAGCCCAACATTGCTTAATACATCTTTTGTATCTTTCTTAGCGAGAACCAGTTTACTCCATTGGTCCGTGTTGACAATAGTTTATCATTGTCATTTTCAACAATTTGTGTGCTGTATCTGAACAGGATGAGCTTGGACTGGTTTCAGGTGAGTTCTGTAATCATTAGTTAATATAATAATGACTGGTTTGAACAATGCTGGTCAGTTCTTTATATACACATTTACACAGTTTCAAATAGTTTTTCATTACTAGATAACCATGTAGATGTTTTGGACCAATGATTTGATCTGTAAGCATTTTGTCCTACAATTGGCTATTGCTTGAATTCTTTTCTGCTGAAAGGGTTAAACCTCAAAGTATTTTAGCAGTAACAATCATGCCTAGATTTCCTAACCCACTGTTCAAAGTCACACCAGCTCAATTTTTTAAATAGAAAGGCACTTACTACAGACTTAGAATGGGTTTTGTAATGAACATTGCTTTCCCTTTACTTGACACAATCTTCTATTTTGATTTTTATCGTGGGGTCAGTTTAAGATATTGTGTATATTGTTTCAAGGTTGAACTGATTGTTGCGATGATGCCAGCACTCCAAGACCTCCACGTCTGCCATAACAACATTGAATTGTTAAGGTACATGTAATAGTGGGGTGGGGGTATACTACTGACTTGTCATGATTTAGTTTAGGTTTTAGAATAATAATGTGTTAGATGTTAACTCTGTTGGTAAGGGGGTATACTACTGACTTGTCATGATAAAGTTTAGGTTTTACAAGAATAATGTGTTAGATGTTAACGCTATTGATAAGGGGATTACTACTGACGTGTTGTGATGAAGTTTACATGGTTATCGTATTAAATTTTGAATAGCTCTTTTGGGGGTATACTAGTGACTTGTCATGATTTAGTTTAGGTTTTACAAGAATAAGGTGTTAGATGTTAACTCTATTGGTAAGGGGATTACTACTGACGTCTTGTGATGAAGTTTACAGGATTATTGTGTTAAATGTTGAATAGCTATTTTGTGTGATACTACTGACTTGTCATAATAAAGTTTTAGGTTTTTTAAGAAAAATGTGTTAAATGTTAACTCTATTGGGAAGGGGGTTGCTACTGACGTGTTGTGTTGAAGTTTTATGTTTTACATGATTATTGTGTTAAATGTTGAATAGCTCTTTTGGGGGTATACTACTGACTTGTCATGATTTAGTTTAGGTTTTACAAGAATAATGTATTAGATGTTAACTCTGTTGATAAGGGGATTACTACTGACGTGTTGTGATGAAGTTTACAGGATTATTGTGTTAAATGTTGAATAGCTGTTTTGTGTGATACTACTGACTTGTCATAATAAAGTTTTAGGTTTTTTAAGAAAAATGTGTTGGATGTTAACTCTATTGGGAAGGAAGTTTTATGTTTTACATGATTATTGTGTTAAATGTTGCATAGCTCTCTTGGGGGTATACTACTGACTTGTCACGATAAAGTTTCAACTTTTACAAGAATGTGTTAGATATCAACTCTATTGGGGAGGTTTACTACTGACGTGTTGTATTGAAGTTTTATGTTTTACAGGATTATTGTGTTATTTGTTTCATCTAATTCTTTTGAGGGGTATACATGGCTCTCTTGGGAGATTACTACTGGCATGTCATGCTGGAGTTCGAGTTTTGCAAGATTAATATGTTAGATGTGCGCTCTATTAGCATGACTGATATACTACTGTTGTGTCATGTTTTCACAAGAATAATGTGTTTGATGTTAGCTCTCTGTTCCAGACCTCCCGCTCTAGGCTGAAAGGTAGCGACCATTTGTAAAATTCCAAACTAAGAGTGGGCTTGTATATGGGTGGGTTGTAATTTGGGAAAAAAAACATTAAAATCAAATTTAAGAAAATAAGAAAGTTATTGAAAGAGAATGAGAAATTCTTTACGAAATGGCTCAGGTTGCTAACGAACAATTTGCCCAAGATTTTCGCCACAAATGAAGCGTCAGAGAGATTCTAAGTGCTGGATGATATGACACCACAGAACATGATTAATGGCTCTCAGGATACATAGTCGGTTATAATACCATTTTAATTGGCTATGTGTAGTCTATACACTAATCGCTTTATGCTAAATCACGAATTTATGCTAATTTTGTGTTTCGTCAATTGGTTCAAACAATGTGATAACTGCAGAGGAAATGGTTAACTTAGAATTGTGTTTGAATTATTGCAGATGTGCACAGGACGAGTTTCTACAACGGTTCTCGAATGTTAGACTGTTGAACTTAGAAGGAAATAAATTAACTGACTGGAATGAAGTTCAAAGACTACACAGCTTGCCCAAGTAAGTAATTCATTATTAACCCTAAAACATTTGTGCCTAGTAGAGAATCACAAAGGTATGACTGGGAAAGTTTAGTTGTTTTTTAGTGCTGCATACATTTGGCAATTCAATTATTTCATGAAATGGAGGTTACATATTGAATTATTACCCCCTAAAGTGGAGCTGAAAAGTGGATTATTATTCTCTGAAGTGGAGGTCAATTATAATGAAGTATTATTTCCTGACGTGGAGGTGAATGTTGAAATATTGTTCGCTGAAGTCAGTGTTCCCATTAACGCGCCGCCACGCATATTTGACGCAAGAAAATGTGAAAATGACGTGCCACTTTGGTCCTTCTTGCGTCCCTGGGACGCACTAAAAAATCACTTGGCACGTGATCAAGGGAGATGGAGAGAAGACTGGAGAGAAGACAACGTCACACCTTACCCATGGTCCGCATTGTGCACTCAACTGTTTTTCATTCACGTGGCATGTTGGCGAGTGTCCCGTGTTCATTGTTTTTACGGCCATTGTCATTGATATTCTCTTTCTTTTGTTTCGTTGATAAAAATGCGGAAACAAACTGTCAGTGAAGTGCTTATGGGACGAGAGGGTGTCGATAAGAGGCCAAAGATCATGCAGATCATCGCCAAGATCACCAGGCGCATGAGACTAATCAAGGTCCAGGAGGAAAAAAAGCGCGTGTTTTCAATCGCAGGTGGCTGCAGGAGTTTTGTGGCTGGCTGCGTTTTGACGAAAAAGAAAAGATCATGTTCTGTCAAGTGTGCAGAGATATGTATCCCACATCACGCCAGGCAGGTGCATACCAGGAAATCTTTGCCCCATTTGTTACACTCGCTCAGATTTTTATGACCATCCACATCACATCGGTGCCAAGTGAAAGGGGTTTCTCTGCTCAAAACAGAGTACACAGTGCTTCCAGAAACAGGCTAAATCAATCTTCATTTGAGTCCAAGATGTATATTATGCATTCTTCAAAACAGCCCGAGTTCAACAAGGAAGATGTCTGTGAAAGGGCAGTTGTGCACTTTAAAGAAATCAGAAAAGGAGGAAATAGTTTGTATGCAGATAACTTGTAGTAAATATGTTTTCGTAAAACATTATTCTTCATACTTTGATAATATAATAAATTTTTGTTATGAATATGCATGCTTTGTTGTTGCAACACTCCCATTTTTTAAAGAAACGATTTTCTAAGATTTTTAGCCTGCGGACTCCCCAATTTTGAAAATGACCCTCCACTTTGGGACACTGGGGTTCCCAGGCACCCTTGATTTTCAGAAGTAGTGGGAACACTGTAAAGTGGGGAGCAAATAGTAAATTATCATTCCCTGAAGTTGAGGTGAATAGTAAATTATTATTTCCTGAAGTGGAGTTGAGTTGCGAAAGATACTGAGCTATAAATGTGGATAAAGAGAATATTTCGAGTTTTCATTTAATGAGAGTGCTGACCTAAAACAATAGCGGAAACTTTATTTAATTACAATTGTATGTGCCCGAGAAAAGCTCAGTTTAAAAATGTACGTAGAATAGCTGACACATATAGAAATTACGAATAAGAAATTTTCAATAAACTAGAGAAACGTTATAAAACACTGAGTTTGCTTAAAGAGGGTAACACGTGACAGTAATAAACATGTGGCCCTTTACCCCCTCGCTCTCTCATTTCTCTGTTTTAGGGATATTTAAAGCTCCAGCTACACGGATTAGGGGGAAGTCGAAACAGACGTTGGCATCACCGATAATCGAAAGTTCTGGGGACCTGTAGCTCCGAAGGCCGCGCACTAACCAACTGAGCTACGCCTGCTAAGCTACGCTATGCCTTTTCTCACCTCCTTCCCCTCCCTGATAGGCTTTTTGAGCTTCTTTTAGCCCAGGGGTCTGTTGAAGCCCCATCCGACAAACCCATCCAACGTGCTCATAAATCCTCCTCCCACTCAGACCCACCTACTCGAAATTGTTAAAACTGGTCTTATACACGTATCGATAAGAGTAATTTACAATGGCAGTCTGAGGCCGAAACAGCAAAGAAAGAAGTTGATTTAAATTGATTTAATGACGTTTTCTGTTGTCTTTTAGGTTAGAAACATTAATATTGAACAGTAATGAATTTGTGGAAGTTCGATTTACCACAGGTAAGGTGCATGCTGAACTGTCACGAGAAATTTGCCCTAGCTTGATGTTGCTTTGCTGACTCTTTCCATACTTCTTGTAATTTGTGAAAGAAAACTTTGCTTGCTTGCCATCTGCTCTATTATTTACCATCTATGTTAATGCGCTCTTCTCCTGGTTTCTCATACCAAAGAGCAAATACCTCAATTAAGACATACTTTTTGTTTGCCAAATCTCTAAACAAGTTGGTTTATTCTTAAAAACCAATATGCTTATCGATGGCAAATGACAGTGAATGAGTTGAAGTCAAGGGAAACGAGACAGTCGCGTTTCAAAGTAAACAGAATGCAATAACAATTATGATTTTGTAGTCCCAATTTTGTTTTAAGTGAAAGTCATCGTTGTTCTCCCCACTTGTAATGACAGATTATTTTGAACCATCATTTATCACAATGAATCTGGATCCGAATATACTAACACCGAAATGGACCTGGATCCGAGTATTATAAGCTATGGCTCTGATACTGCAATGGATCTGGATCCGAGTATTGTAAACTATGACTCTGATACCTCAATGGACCTGGGTCCAAGTATTGTAAACTATGGCTCAGATACCACAATTGCTCTGGGTCCGAGTATTGTAAACCATGCGACTGATACCGCAATGGACCCCGGGTCCAAGTGTGGAAAACAGAAAAATCCTCAAAAATTGAGGAAATATATGGGTTTAAGTGACCCTAGCTTTAGTTCTGTATGGCGTACGGTCTGACAAAGTCTCCTGTTTTATAAAGGCGTGGTAAAATCGTCCCAAGTATTTATCGTTATGCAAGAATGTTGTTAGTTGAAACGTTTTCCTCAAAAATTACTATTGGCTGATTTCATAGCGAGTAGGAGACTGACACTGTCCGCAAAAGTTCGCTAGTGCCAGTCTCCCGCGCAACTTGATCCAATCGCGCGGGGGACTGGTCCTATAGAAAGTTTGCGGACAGTGCCATTCACCCGCTCGTTGTTAAATCAAACATTGCTATTTGGGTTAAGCCCACTGCCGCCCAATGCATAGAAAACGTCAACATGTGTTAGACTACTCGCTAATTATATTACACAGGTGATTCATATTCTAGAGTGTTTCCATCTCTCAAGGCTCTGTATCTGAGTCAAACTCGGATAAATGATGTAAGTAGCTTCCTTTGTACTTTTTTATTTATTATGCACGTGTTTCCATACTTGAGCATTTAACTTGACAATATATATATGTAGCAAAATAACAGAAAAGGGGTTTCCTGAAGAAACAGACAAAAATATTGTTTCTCTTATAGTGTTCACAATTCCCTTGCTTTTCATACAGATCGAGTAAATGTTTCGCAAAAAACAAAAACAAGGAATAGTACTTGGGCTCTTTCGAATCTGTTTTTGAATTTCTCGATCAATCAGTTTTGCGCTGACTAGTGACGAATTACCGCAAGTTCACTACATACCCCTGCCTGAGTTAGGGGAAAAGGAGAGCTTATAAAACTCGAGATACCGGATTGATTTGGGCAGTCAAGACAAATAATCGCGTAAGCAGACTGGTGTAAAGTCGGTTTGCTGTGGCTGCATGTGTGGAGGTTGGCGCTCGTGTACTAGAGCGACCGAAACTGAACCCATCGCAACCCCACCCATGTATACATCCTTTGTTCTGTCGTCAGACTTCGTTATATCTTATATACGCGTTTTTAGCTGCAACTAATCTCAGCTTGCTGTGTTCACTGCAAATACTAGAAATAGTGTGATGGAAGTGTTAGGTAATTAGGGACGCCTGATAATGCCGGTTTTGTTGAAGGTGTCTGAGCTGGTTTGAGTCGGATAGTAGATACGGCTAAAAATCTCCTTTTTGGAGCAGATGTCGCACTGAAAAGCACTAGCTTCAAATTGAATCACAAAATGTTATATTAAACGGCGAAATATGAAGCGTTGATATAACAAAGAAACCAATGCGAGTTAAGTTAAACAGAAGATCAATTTTAGTGTCCTTGACGTATTACGGGATACCCCTTTTCTGTTATTGCCGTGGCGGGATATTTTACGAGCTGTAGACGGGCCCGAAGGACGACTGAAAATATCCTGCTATACTCCAGACTTAGCTGTATAATAACAGATATACATATACATATGGTCATAATTCCGCCTGGTAAAAATGTTAAATAAGTATAGGTAAAATTTTATAATATATAAGAGTAAACTAAACGTTTTCGATCAATTGATCATCT
>JANSTR010157017.1:0-10344 GCA_025434805.1 Antipathozoanthus remengesaui
AAAAACAGCACTATACCTAAACTTCAGAACAAGTCACTGATAACTTTAAATTTTATATACATGCATACTGTATGTACGACTGCAAAAAGTAATAAAAAATCTGTATACAAAATAGTAAAAAAAAATACAAAATCTTATATACAAAACAACACAAGGCAAGCGTTTTTCATATATATCTTTCATTTTCCACTTTTAAATTTACAAAAAAAAAAAAAAAGAGGCGGCTTTCAAAAAGAAAGCGGGCGGGGACGCTAAACATACGTTTTTTTTATTTGGCCTTAGTTATCGAGTATACGACCGGCTGCAAATTTAAAACTTTATATGGGAAATTACAGTGATCACGCCATTGGCCATAAATAGAGCGTGTCATTTTATGTTCTTCACTTGAGTTAGAACCAGTTTTGAGCCATTTTGGGGAGATTTCTCTTCCTCGAAGTGTTTCCCCAATAAATGAAGTATTAAAGTGAATAAAGGTAGCCGGTAGGCCACTTTGGTGCACGAGCCAGTTCATATCCCCTTCAAGAATCGGTCATAAATTCTAAACCAAAACTCCAAACGCCGCTAAATTCCACCAGCACAACGATTGATTGTCAGTCACCCTAACCATTTCTTGACTAAACTTGTCTGTAACCTGTTATCCTTTCGACTAAAAGGCATGATTTTATCGACTACTTGATCAGCTCTCATCCAGAAATGATGCATGCTGCTCAGAACAAAACGCTGCAAGGTTGGGAAACACTTTGAGGAAGAGAAATCTCCCCGAAGTGGTTAAAAACTGGTTCAAACTCAAGTGAAGAACATAAAAAGACACACTCTACAAATTAGGCAAAATAAAGTGAAAATTTAATGACATTTGTGGCCAATGTCGCGATTGTTGTAATTTCCCATATAAAGTGCAGGTCACAAACTTGATAACACTCACTGTTAGCTTGGGCTACCAGTGGAACACAGTGGCACAGTTAACTAAAAACCTTACTTCGGAAAGATTTGTAGTTTTTCAACGTTTTGTCTTCTTTGTGGTCCATTTCGTATGGATATGGCATAAAGGTTGCAAAAAATTCTCAGAAACCCTGCTTTTCTGTACTGAATTTGTAAGGCCACACCCACTTTCAGATGTTGTTAATTTTTGCACCAAGTGGGATTTTAGGGAACCTCGGACAGCTAGATAAACCAGTTACCCATGGTTATAAGCATTAGTTGTGGTCACAGTTTAGTTGTGGTGATCGTTTGAAAAGTTATCATGCATGGCACTGGTCATGTGATCACGTATGACCCCCCAGAAGTCTGAGATTATTAGAATTCAGTATCAAGAATTGAAAGTTTGAGAGTACCCCACAGGATCCCATTAATTTAATTTGAATTATTATCCACATTTCCAAACTCTGCAGTGGCCAGACTCTTTATGTCTTGGGTTTCGGTGCTGTTGGCACAGGTCGTGGCATCATTGATACTCGGTTAAGCGTTCGATTTAATGGCGCTGAGAGTGAGCGGCTTGGCAATCTGGTCACCAACATTTAACAACGAGCCCATTCACAAGACGCAACTGAAAGCTCCGTTCAGTGTCAGTCTCGTCTTTTGGCCACAGGTCACCCAAACTTTGAGTTAGTCTATAATAGATGCAGATAGTCTCGAGACTTTAAATGGGAAATTGCTCTTTTCACAAATATTGTACGAAATAAAATGAATAAACATTCTTGTTCACTTACCTGTTTATTGTCTGTATACCTTGCTTCCTGTAAGATATTGGGCCATTATAAGCATTATTTCTGGAATTTTTCATCGTCAGAGTTCCCCAGGTAGTTAGGGAGAGCGAAAAGGTAGGTGAGATTATTGCTTCACTCGAAAAAACATCCCACACATTTTCCGTCATAAAATCAACCCAATCGCTTCAATCGATCTTATGCTCGGCGAGTACAATGCCCGGTAGTTCTCCACACCGGTAAACCGACTAAAAATAGAGGAGGAAATAAAGCTATAACATTTCGGAGATTTAATAGCATTTGCGTTTTGTTTTAATGCTTGATTCGACAAGCTACAGCACCATCTGCTTGATTGTGTGAAGTCACATAAGTTCAAAGCCCCCGGCAATTGAATCAAGAACCCCGATCGTGGTTGACAGTCAGGGATCGACCTTACCTACTGCGTTAACCTCGCACACACCTTTCATTTTACTGTGCTTGTAGCTTTTGTACTTGGGAATTATAAGAAAAAAGAAGACACATTATTGGCACGTCTATGTTGCTTACATTAATACCGGGTGTCATATTTCAGGGTGTGAGTGGCACAGATGTGGCTAAAGAATCCTCCGACCTCGTTCTCATGAATGACGATTTTGGGAGCATTATAGAAGCTATCAAATGGGGCCGAAATGTGTACGAGAGCGTCTTGAAGTTCCTTCAATACCAATTCACTGTGGCGTGGGTTGCAGTCATTTTTATTCTTGTAGGAGTGGGTTTCTCTCAGGTATGTTAATTTAACGGACTTTTCTAACGCTTTGAAAACCTGATGTGAGTATTTTTTAAATGGAAAGAGCAGCTCAAAGTTGGTAGGCATCAAACATTGGTCATTTATTCTGAAAACCAAGGCAGTGATAAAGTTTAAAAAAACCCCAAAAAAAATTTAACAGAGAATATATAGCAATAATTCTCATACATTCTCTTTTATTATTCATATTTTTTGTTTTCAATTGATTCGATTGCCACAGTTTTCAATATTAAACCCTCATACCGGCTTAGTTTGGCTTGCTCTTTTGCATTTCCTAAGTGCTAATATCAGGTTTTCAATTGCCATAATAAGCCTAACAAAGGTCTATAGACATTGCTGCATGTATCCTTGTACAATTCACAGTTTGGTAAGCACACGGAAGAGCGCTGTCCAGATTGGCGCATGCATCGTGGGTAATCACTATCACATTATTTCTGCATCTGAATAGACATATGATTCATTTTCATTTATTCTGACTGGCTTCTCTGAAAATCACGTTGATGAGAGGAGTTAGTCCAGGAAATATTTTTTCTTCTTGTTCTTGATCTTCTTCGTCTTGATCTTCTTCGTCTTGTTGTTGTTCTTCTTGTTCTTATAAAGAAAAATGTAGAAATGTTCCAATGTAAGTTCTTGCATATGATACAGCAGTTAACCTATTTGTTATTGTCAATGACCACTCAAATGACCACTCAAAACCGAGACCTTTTTAAAAATCTGAGTCTGATGACACCACATGACCTGTTTTCTGTTTTTAGCGAAGTCCTTTGAGCGCCACTCAGTTACTGTGGGCCAACCTTATCATGGACCCCCTGGCAGCATTTGTTCTTACACGAGACGCTCCCAGTGACGAAATCGTGACGCACCGCCCCTACGGCCGTAATAAGCCCCTCGTGTCCAGGGCCCTGCTGAGGAACGTTATCCTGCACAGTGTATACCAGCTGACGGTGCTTCTGGTCATGACGTTCCTGGGCCCCGAGTGGTTCGATATTAAGTGAGTTCAGTCCATATATACTTTAGGCGCGGGGGAGGGGGGAGGGGGGCAGGTCTAATAGAATTCATGCTTCTTGTGGACGATATCTGTTAGTACAATTTGTTTAGTTTTCTGCACCAACAAGTAAGTTTAATGTGTGCTTTAATAATCAAGCGTTCATATAATATGTTTTTCAATCAAGTTTGGTAGACACCTATTTCTTGAGATTTCTCTTAAGCCCTTCTGCTACTGAAAGCCTTGTGAACCTATTAATGTTAAGCCCGAGGGGAGGGGGGAGGGGGATATGGAGAGCATTTCATTGCAGGTATCTGACCGAGGAGGTGAAAATAAAATGAATTGTGGCTAAAATATTCGGTTCAAAACAGACAAACTAATGTCTTTTCAGGGATGGCTACAAACTGTCTGCAGTGTGCGAGCCCACCCACCACTCCACTATGGTGTTCAACACATTTCTGTTGATGCAGCTCTTTAACCAGTTCAACTGCAGGTGTCTACAGGATCGCAACATTTTCCGCGGGCTTTTTGACGGTTATCCTGTCCTTCTTGGCGCCTGGCTTGTGTGTGCTGCAATACAGGTTTGATCAGTTTCAGTGATACTCGAATATTTGAGAGAATAATTTTCTATGTCATCACAACATTCTGAACACAAACACCCGCCAGGTGACCGGCTATAGAACGCTAAGGACGCCTGGCTGATTTGATTATATGACACTATCCCAGGAGACTCCGCGCGCACAAAAATGTTTTCAATATGGCCGCCATTTCAATTTTTTTCTTGTTGCTTTTGAAAGAGGTCAAGATACGTTGAAAATTCGCATCTTTGAATGCAAAATTGGTCTGTTTTGTATTATATTTTTTAAAACCAGCGCTTGTCACTAATGTAATGACGCCAGCCTTGTGAAATGGAGCACTTGGACTAGGTAAAACAGCACGCTCTGATTGGCTAACTTCTGACACGTGACAAACATACGATTGTCTGGCTTGAAACAGTACGCGTATACTATAACTCGTCGATTGTAGTGGTTTCATTGTAATTGTTCTTATTTTACAAAAATGCCAGCTTATTATGTACAAAGTTGAAAAACTCATTTGAAATGGCGTCATTTTTTAGAAAACACGAGTTTTTCACACCCTTCACAGTTGGAACCATTTTTGGCAAACAGGTATTTCTCTCCCCTTTTCCTTTCCTGAGACATAATGAGGCATATTCAACAACAAGCGTTTATTGATCCATATTCCTTCATATATTGTGGGCGTTGTAGAAAATATCGTTCGTCACTTCTCCGTCCCCTACGGGTTGTAAAATTGTTCAAAGCGTTCACATATGTTCGACTCCAAATCCCTTGAAGATTACAAAGCTATTTAAAAATAATGGTGCCTGACTCTCCTCTCCTCCTTCCATCTCATTGACAGATTTTAATGGTGCAATACTTTACAAGTGCGTTCCATGTCAAGCCCCTGGAGGGTTACCAGTGGATGTGGTGTTTATTCTTCGCCCTCTCAGAGCTCATCTGGGGTCAGATTGTGTTCACCCTCCCCAAGGGTGCCGTCCCTAGATTCATCCGGTGCTGTTCCAGAGGCGTGACCGATGAGGGCAAGGGATGCTGTGACAGCTTCTCACGCATTCGGGGTTGCCGAAAAGTCCGACGTCAGGTAAGGTTAGAGCATAGCTATTTCAAAGGGTGCCATGGCAACCACCTGCAAAAGGTAAACTTCTACAAACAGTTATACTGATTGTGAGTAGCTGGAGTCCTATCTGTTGACTATTGTCATAACCTGGTATGTACATACATGTAAGTTAACTGTTCTTCAACACCAAGAATTTTATCCCAGGCACTCAAAATTGACCTGGATTTAATTCACTGAAGCACACGCATCCAGTTATATGGACTTTTGCTATTATTCAATTGTGGTCCCAAAGTACAATATATTTACTCAGAATTGGTGTACGAGTCTATATTTTTTGTAATTTTAATTCTTTCTATTTTTTTTTTCATGTTGCAGTTGTTCTGTGTATGAGCTTTGCCTTCAATTTTAACACCAAACAAAACCAAGATGGCAGAATGCGCATTCAATATAAACTTAGTCTTGAAAAGATGTAGAAGATATCCAATATCTTTATCTCCAATGACTTTAAAATTTGAAATAAATAACTATTGCAGGCTGAAGAAATTGTTTACAGTTTTTCGATTTGTAGTTTTGGCAAAGTAAAATCTTGATTGTGGATGTTTTTCGACAAGAGCTAGGATTCAGGTAACAGTGCCTATCTACTTTGTTGGTGGTGCTGGGCCAGCTACTTGAGCGATAATTTTTGCAAACAACAGTAACTCATATCGGCACAGTATGGATTCAGTCTTGACTGGAATTAACACTGAAATGTTTTTGGCTGTTACTATTGTTCTTGAAATATCCACACTTGTAAATAAATACACCTCCTTGCTCTCTGCTACAGAGATAAAAAACGAGCCTGCCTGCGCTATTCAGTTCAGCTATAAAAGCATGTGTGCATAAAGTTCAACAAAAAAGTGACTGTGAGTTTTCTTGCACTTCTTGAGTGAACTTGAAAAATACACAAGTGCTTTTATAATGCAACAGAGCAAGCTGTGAGTTTTTTAGTTCTTTTATATTTTAAGCAAACAAACTGCAAGTTAATTCATACAGTACTGCTCAAAAGAAACGAAATGCAAGTCCGGCGGTTTTCGGTCTTTGTTTCAGTGTCTGTTTTCGTCGTATTTGTGGCGACAATTTTCTAACTCATGCATATTCTAAGTTCCCTTTGCCCAAGTCATTTTACGGCGAAAACAATGCTGAATTTGCGTTTGCAAATGGGCCGCCAATGGGCTGCAAATGGTCGAACACGAGACGAAAGTTGAACACTTGATTTCTTCACTCGACTTCAGAATATTTTGGATTTAAAAACACTATTTGATAATTAAAAGCTTTGTTGTGAGTATCACGATCACGGAACTTTGCAAATTCTTTGTGAGATACATTTAAACCAGGCGAATCTTTTAAACCAAGTGTTACACTAATAGAACAGTAACTGAGACATCAAATTGTGTCAAAAATGCTCTCTGCACAGTAAAACAAGCGAATGCTTTGCGTCTTTTAACAATATAATTTATATTTTAATTGAACAGAAATCTTTGCCCTTGTAGATATAATTCTGTTCAAATCTCTTGGAAGTGTTATGATTTTTAAACTCCGATAATTTCGTCAGCAGGTTTTAAAGCAAAGGCTCGTGCTTTATGACATTTAGTGATTTACATTTTAAAACACTCGGTCAGATCGGACATCGAGGCGCTATTTATAATAGAACACTTCCTCAATCAACACGAGTTAAATGTTTGCACGTGTACGTATATCTTTGCAGTTTAATACTGTCCAAAACTATTTTCAACACATCCAAAATTTAAAGTTGCTGAATTTGGACATCTCCGCACGATCAGTTTTTTGAAACCGATCTCTAGCATTCATGAAGCCTGATCCGATCTGGTTACTGTGTTGAAAGCAAAACTAAACACAAAATAACAGACTTAATAGTAACAAAATGCATGTCCGATGTTGGCCTCAATAGACTTACTCCTTTCTTGACAAATAATAATAATTACTACATCATAAATTGTTTAAAACTTCCATGAATCACCAAAACAAGTCAACATATAAATATTGAAGAACAAGCTGGTTTTAAAAATAGATGGGTCTCATGTGGCTTGCTGCACCGTCTTCCTATTGGCTTAAATATTGACAGCTTGTTCATTTCTGTCTTCATGCGGTTACTGTACATGTTATTTATAACATAAATACCAAAAGCAATTCTGCTTTTAAAAAACAAAGACATTTAAAAGGTGATATCTAGCTTTTTCCAAATTTCTATTAAATCGTTTTAAATTCAGGAGCTGCATAGCACAATTCTTCAGTCTGTAAACTTATGAACACCAAATCGGACTTTCAGTTTATGCTTCCATATACTTCCATGCATGCACGTTCGCAGATCATGTTGCAACAGTGCCAATACGAATAGAGCCGGCTAGAGCATTCACCTTCACTCCTCAGATCGTGTTTTTTTAAATGTTTTTTAACAGGGAAACTCGATCAGCTTCTTTCTCGTTTTGCTTCATGTATTTTGAAATGGAAAGAAAGCATACTAGTCTTGTCAAGATTCGACTGCATGCCAAGGCCGAGAATAGCAACAATTGCATTCTAATCTAAAAAATATCACGAGTACTGGTTAACGTGACAAAGCAAATAACATGTGCCAAGTACAAGTGTGCTAAATATACCAAGATATATTTTCAGATAGTTCTTCAAAGTCAGGAGATAACAAAGCTTGAGTTAAAACCAAAGACAAAAATACATGTTTGTTGGTCCACGTTGTTGCCATTCCATTACTTCACCGACTATCCCATCGATCATGAATTCGCAACACCACACGCTGTTGTGACCAGCGCAATTCAAAATAAAACATTTAGTGAACTGCAATAACAGATCAGAATACTTACAGTGCGCAGTGTTCCATTGATTTTTAAAGCAACTTTGAACTTGACAGCTAAAAGGATCGCAAAATAATAAGCTGTTTCATCAAAGACGACTGTGAAAAAAAGCTGAGAAACTTTCTCCACATTTGTGCTGCATTTTGACTGCATTTTCCTCGCAACTCAACTGCATAGTTTTGCATTTCAATTAAAAACATGGAGAATCTTGCTCTCATTACAGAACAAAAGACACGCCATATTTGTGCTGAAAACACACTGCTCTGCCATTGCACCGCAAATACACTGAATTAGGATGGTTTTCGTTGAATCTAAACATACTTCAGTTGTGTTTCTTTTGAGCAGTACTGTAGCACACGAAGTACAGTATGCTGGGATATCATGGTCATTCGGTTGGTTTCAGATCAGCTTCGGCCTGTTCGAAATTTTCAGTGTTTATTGAAAGATTATTTTGAGAAGAATTGCATGGTTTTGAAAGTGATCTTACATTAAAATGCACTAGAACTTGGCAAAATATCTAATTATTTGAAACACCAGTTTTTCTTCACTTTTTACATGTAATGCCAATGTTCAAATGTTATGATAATTAGAATGAGGCTTCAAAAGAATAATTTGTGAGGGATAATGGAGGAATGACTATGATGCAAGTTCTTGGTTGCCCCATGTATGTACAACCAGAAATTTTCCTTAATATCGACCACTGCTAATGCCTTTTTGTCGCTCACATTGTACAAACATCAGCCTGTGAACAGGCTATTACACGAAGAAAATGGTGAAAAAACGGAAAAAAAGAATTTGGAGGTGAGGGGATTGGGAAGGAGGAAATGGAAATTTCCCTTTCCTCCTCCCCAGTCCCCTCCCTTCCAAATCCCTTTTCTCGATTCTCCTCCTTTAAATATGTACACTAAAGCATTATAACACTGGCTGAAGCTTACATGTACCTTTTGCTCCTTTATATGTGCAAAATCCATTTTTTAAAGGGATAATAAGAGTTTAAATTTACCGTTTCAGGGAGTTTTGCCCCTAACAACCCAATACACAATGGCTTAACTGTTACCTAAAAAATTGCATAATTTAATGCACAATACCTAAAAAACTTGCATAATTTACCACATAATTAGCCCTATAATGCAGTATAATTTCCCATTTTTCATCGCATAATATCGGAGGGCCTGATTAGAAATTAGACTATCTATACTGTGCATATGTGAAGGTTTCATTTCGATATCTTTCATACATTCTGAGATATCAGGAAAACCATTTTTGCCTTAAAAAAATTCCCAAGAAAAGTTGTTTTTACAACATTTGTTTACACAATGTCAGTACTCTTAGGTGCCAAATAAACATCCCCCCTCCCTCCCGCTTATTAATTTTTTGATATTTTTCCCACCCTCTGGAACTTAATAGGACCCCCTTGTTTATTAATTTTTCAAGTCCTATAATGAATTGCAGGCAAAAGCAAAAACAATAAATGCTCAGCAAGCATTTTACGCTTGCTTATGTTCCTTTTATTGGGTGCAGTTCTATATCTATTGTCTATTACTGATACATACAGGCTTGTCCCGATTGCACTGGGCACTTTTTCGGCACTTTTTCGAGTTTGGAGCACTATTTTGCTTTTTCAGCACTCTTGAGCACTAAACTGACTTTTGAGCAGAATTTGAGCACTTAACTGACTTTTGTGCATAATTTGAGCACTTTATTGACTATTGAGCAAAATTTAGACATATTTTTTTCGCTTTGGGAAAAATGTGTCGCATATTTTCATATCTTAAATGCAATATTTTTGTTATTTTAAAACCCGAATAATACTATTATCACGAATTATGAATAATTCCACCCTGTCGCCTGACTGTCTGTTGTCATGGAAATGCACTGGCTATGTTACTTTAAACCATGGGAACAGTCGATTTTTATTGGCTCGTGACATTTGGTGTTTCCCGAACTTTTGGCAACCTTTTTATGATTGTGTAGTGAAGCATTGTTTTCAAACGGTGAAATATCTGTAAAGATGGAAGCCACTGACAACCAACTAAGCGAATCTGAAGACGAACCTATTGTAGTTACTGATCCCATTACAGTAGCAGTAAATTCTGGAGTGTTGTTTAAAAGTGAGCCACAAGGTGCATTGATAGCACGGAATCGATAATTGCCTACCAATAAAGGAGTTAATCAGCAGAGATTTAGCGCTAAAACTACTAAAGTAAGTGCATGGGAGCGTTTAAAAGAGTACCCAGGTCAACACTTTGCTGTAGTGGGAGGAAAGCTTAGATGTAATGCACGCAGCGAAAATCTCAGTGACTAGAAGAGTTCTACTGACAGGCACACGAAGTCAAAGAAGCATGAGACGGTCTTGGTAAGCATTAGGGATGGTCC
>JANSTR010157028.1:0-10343 GCA_025434805.1 Antipathozoanthus remengesaui
TCTATCTATCTATCTATCTATCTATCTATCTATCTATCTATCTATCTATCTATCTATCTATCTATCTATCTATCTAGTTTGTAAGTACAGGGTTACAGTATTCCTAGAAAATATATTGCGTGGTCCATTATCGAGCTTGTTTCCCTTTCAGTCATGCAGTAACACAATTATACAATAAATTTCAAATATCGCATACACTTACAAGAGGACTCACTCATATCATTTCTATGAGAAACTGACTGCCGATGATGACCGTGACGAACAGGAGAAGAAAAGAGGAAAGAACAGATGGAATGAAGCAAGATGACAACTAAAAAGAACGCAGATACTGAATTTCTTCTGGCTTTTGTCTGTCTGTCTGGATAGTTAATTATCTCCCGATCTTCTATTGGTAATTTAAAAGAACCGCAATAACTATTTAGCCGGTATATGCTTTATACTTTCTTCACTTTCAATTTCATCAGACTTTTAATGCCCCAAGGAAACCACAGAACACTGGTAAAAAGTGTTTGAATTGCTTTATAAAATATCTCTCGTAAGAATGATGTTGAACATTCAACAACAACCATCTTTAGCGTTGGATGATCACGCGTCAGGTAAGGTATTTTTGTGTCTGAAATTTTGAGTACATTAACAAAAATTTACTACTGCACACTTGCTTTAAAGATTTCTATGAAATGTGGCACTGGCGCATAGATGTTTTATTTCCACTTTTTACCGAAACGCTTAGAGAAAGCACGTCCACATTGTTTGACGTACTAATATGTCTAATACGAGGGGCAACCCGATGGAACCAAATTAAAAATAAAAAACCGAACCACGAGGGCATTTTGGCGAGAGTATAGTAATGTCATTTATAGAGGATTTTTGTAATTTAATAATGGTATAATGACAGAATGCCTATTGGTTAAGAACTGTGCAGTTACTTTGTAGTTCTGTTCGAAAATGTGTGATACTGTGCAATTACAAACTCAAAGTTTAAATAACTAGGACTTTTCTGGAACGGCAGTTAATTTAATGAAATTAGATAACACTTTAACAGCTTGACCAAACATACAAATCCTAGTGAAGGAATTATTGAAAGAAAATTATTTAGTCATGTCGAGTTGCGTATTTTGACGCTGAACCATAGGCGTGATCCACATGTGAACCTAGGATAGCTTCCATTTGGCCACATTTTCAGGTTTAAAATTAGTAAAGTTAACATGTGAGATGGACGGTGTTTTTGATTTAGTGGAGCAACTGTTATTTGATTGGGCATTCAACTTGTGTGATGTGTATGACGCGTGAGTGACGACGCGGACGACACACAAACTGTTTTCATTGGCCATTGACCAGTAACTTCTGTTCCAATTTCCACTGGAATACTCCTTTCCCTCGAACTGGATAAGGTAGTGCAATGGAAATCGTCATTGTATACTTTCTTATGATATTTTGAAAAAAAATATTATTGGCTTGACATATATGAGAGATGATCATTTGCAAGTATATGTGTCAGTTTGTTCAATTCATTTTTTTCGCCCTTTTAGCTTCACCTAGATTTCAAGGCAAAATAAACATCGTCTATAAACAAAGTTGTGGAAAATGGAAAAGGAATTCGGTTGACTTTTCCCAACATACTTTGAAGCAATATGTTTGGAAGTATGATATACGTACGCAGTTTAACAGCTGCGTGCAACCCATGTATGGCTACGAGAAACGAGTCTGCTTTACTCCGTAAATACTTCCAACCGTTTCATTTCCTTGATTTGTGAAACAGGGTATCGATTATGCTCGAGTTAGGTTGGCAGCCGGTCGGATCTCACCAGTTGTGTATTTATGTTTATTACTCAAAATGTCTTGATTCTGAATACAGACGAATATTGAAGTTTTCTTATTGAAATAGAATGCACACATTCATAATTATTAAAATGCTTTTCAGTGTTGCTAAGGATATCTCAGGCCTAAGTTTATATCAGTGTTCACGATTTCTCATTTCTAAAACAAATGCACAATAATAAAGCTATAAACAAAGTTCAGTTTTGAAGACATTATACCCACCCATCTGCGGCCTTCTTTCCGGATAAGAAATGAGAGTAAAACGTACTGTAAGACATCAATTTGCTCAATTTATAGATCCTTTCGTGTTGCGACTAGAGAGTGACTGGTACAGTTAAACTGCATGCCTGTGACTTTTGATCAGTATGTTTTAGAGTTGGTGTCAGATACTATACTGATTTAAACAAGTTGTATATAACACGACTCCAGATGAATCGGTCGTTGTCTATATTGTATAAAAAGTGAAGACGCGAATGGCTTACCTACTCCAGTTGTTAAAAGGTCACAAGTCACACCGCTGACGCTATATTCCAGCATAGATCGTATCAAAGTGCTCAATTGTGTTTTTCGACCTAAGGCTCTCAATTGTTGTCATAATTTAGTGAGGATTTAAGCGCAGAAGGCTTATTGGAAAATCTTTGCATAATTGCATCTATTCTCGGTCAGGCGGTAATAACTAACCATATGGCATATCCGCATTGGCAAAATGCTTTTAAAAATTCAAACGATTACCAGCAAGTATCCTATAAAAAAGCTAACTAGTATCGTTAGATCAAACTTATACCTACACAGACGCTTGTACAGAAGACTTGCACGGGTCGCTTTTTCAAACATGTTAAGTGGGAACACAAACTAGTACGATATATTTGCATACCTAATTACTGAAATCATTGTGGTCTTTCGTTTTCCATTTGCGTGTCTTAAATTTATGTACGAAGTCAGTGGAACAACACTTGAGATGTGTTTCCTCAACTGGTGGGGATTTTATTCTTCTACAAGAAGAAAATTAAGGTGCCAATTCTCTCAAATTGAGTTTGTTTAGATCCAACCAATTGTGTGCCACTGGGCAATTTGCTACAAAAATACACATGCAAAAGAAAATGTACCTCCCATGTTCATTTAATTTAGTCCACAATGAAAAAAACAACACGATAAGGGTTCCATTTCAAAAGAGGTGGGCAAAATAACCGCGATAAGGGAAATTTCCTCACATAATTGGAGCATACATGAATATAATTAATTTAACAATTTGGCGAGTTTTGTCATTTGAAAATGGACTTTAGGTGATATAGTAAAACAGATTTGGACGTTTGTTTTCAAAAAACTTAAAGAAACGAGATGTTAAACATATCCTGACTCCTAAAAAGCACAGTAAAATTATAATATGAGCGCCAAATATGATGAAAACCTGCGCCCATGCAGAATTGTGCCACGTTTTCGCGGTAAAAATACCTAATTTTGTCTAAAATGTGTTAAGATAAAATTTCCATTAAGTTTATCTTTGGGAAAACACTTAATTAGCACAAACAAGTTTAGTTTTACATTATTTATGGTATTTTCAAATTAAGTATAATACTATTTAAATGTTTATCGGGTTGACATATATCAAATTTAGAATTTCATATTTAGCAGTTTGATCATGGATGGCTTGGGAACTTTATACGGGGTTCAATCACAACTATGAATTACAGCTGACTTTGCAAAATATGACAACCTTAATTTGTATATCATGGAAGAGCGAATTGCGCACAATGTTGCCCAAATTATCTGGTTCACATTAGAAAAGCATGTACAAATATACCGGTATATGTAATGTACTACTGCAGAACCATTCGTTCAATTGCTTGCCGAACGTGTGTACGGCACTTGCACCGAGGTCAGTGATACCAAATAACGCTCAATTGTTTCGTTTCTGTTCCTTGTTAATCCTAAATCGTTTTTCTTTTTCAAAAAGAAAACAATGTATTCGAAAATAAAAGCAATGTCATTCGTTTACTTTCTTTAATTATGCAAAACAGAGGAAGAAATGTACAGTCCAAGTGTGCAGGTGCTTCATGAATTTTGATTGAGTACAGAAAAGCGCAAGCCGAACACAATGATGATAATCGAGGACCCTTCGCAAACGGTAACGACGCAAATTTTACCAGAAACAGTTAGCGATAGCATCACTGTGTCGATGACCAAGGCAATATACAAATGAAGTAATTATTTTATTTTTATCACACAACAGAAACTTCAATTTCCTAACTCGTCTACTTTGTTGTACCGAGTATTAGTAAACATAGTAGATTTTTGGGGCCGGGTAAATGCTGTTAAAATCATGACGTTCTTTTTCATTGAGTCGCCAGGAAGACAGCCAAGCTGACAAACAAAACGTATAAACTCACACATTTTGATTGCTTCTAGTTATGTGTAATTCAAAATCAAAACAATTATCAAACTGACGTAATTTGATAACTGGTATTTTGCTTAATCACCTATTCATACGTATAGAGGAGTGCACTTCGATAATCCTGCTTTCACTGAGTTGACAACTGATGGACAAATATTGAACAGCTTTCTTGAGTTCATTTCCTTAAAGCTTGTTGTTTTTCAAATCGTCATGAAAAACATATGTAGAAAAATACTGAATAAAATTTTGTTTGCTTGTTTAGTTCAAGATTAAAGAAACCTACTTGCTTACTCAAACCGAAGCTAAATTTTCGAGTGTCTTGATTGGCCAAATTTGAAAAATAAGAAAAACAAGAAACGCAGTTTTTTTTATTGCGTGTCATTATTTTGAAGCAACCGTTCTGTTTTTAAATTTCCTTTCCATTAGGTTTTAGAAATACCTATATCAAAGATGTTTTTCGAGGAAAAAGGACTCGCGTCGGATCAATGAACCAAGCCGAATCAAATCTAATTATTAAAGTTTTATTTCATAGCTTTCAAAACAAAATAAAATTGTCATAACAGTGTAAACACATATAAGCAGGGTATTTTCTCGAAATCCGGGCAAAGTAACATCGAATGAATTACTTGGTCTTTCTTCACCTAACTTAAATTATAACAATGCTGCTTTTAATCAAGACAGACACAAACAAGTCGTAATGTAGTACAGCATGGAAGACGGTTGTCCGACGAGATTAGGTGAACACAAGAACAAGAACCCAACTTACAATAAAGTGAAATCCATTCACAGCCACAATGACCATTTTTCACAACGATAACGCACAAAACATTTAATTCCGAAAACAAATATCGCGGAGAAATCATACTATATGAAGGAAACGCTCACTGTTTATGGCTGTTTAGGTTCTTAATTAGGTTCATGTTTTATTCAAGGTTTAAAAATATAAGTACAGTTGTTCAGATTAGTACTCATTTATTTTCTGCAGTTTGTGTGCAATGCTGAAAGTTCTACTTGTCCTACAATACTTAGTGCTAAATATATCTTGACAATAAATAGGCTTGCGAACATAAAACATCGTAAAGTACATTTTACTCATACAATGCCTTCTTTTGAAGTAACTTTACTGGGCTGATCTTACAGATATAAACCTGTTTCAAATTACAACCTGTGTGACAATCAGAGAATTGAGCTGTTCAAGGTTTTGGGTTTAACGCAAATTTAATTCGCTTAAACTCGTCGCTTTTCCCGCTAGACTATTTCTCATGCATGCAAGTGTCAATCAAAATAGAATGAAACCGGAAGTGGTCATTACATCCCTCCCCACTACGGTTGATAACTAGATCGATTAAAAGAGAAACAACATAAAGAATGCAAAAATGTTCTGGCAAGAAGTTGCCATGTAAATAACAATAACGTAACAACTATACATGTTTCTTGAAGGTCAAACAGTCTTTGAGACAAGCAGGTGGTCGTGATCATTGTACCTTTGCGTTGTGTAACAAAGTAGGGCTCTGGGTCATAAGGAGTTCCAGAGTTCCTGCGTGAGGGGTCACGTTTGACCAGGACTTTGTCTCTTCCTTCTAGATCACTTGATTTCACATGAACCTTTCTGTCGGCGTAACTCTTCATCTTGGTCTTTGCTAGCTTGTTACGGTATCGGATAGATGATAAGTCTATGTCACTCGGTGTCTGTGGTAGCTTGGTGCGCATGGGACGGCTGAAAAGTACAGTAGCCGGTGCTTTGTCAGTTGTGGAATGCGGTGTCGCTCCGTAGTTGCGTGGTAGTTAGCAAAGCTCGTCTTTCCAGGGGCGGTTACTCACTTTGGCTGCCTCAGTGGTCTTCTTGAGTGTTCACATAAGCCTTGCGTCTTCTCCGTTTGCTCATAGTCAAGGGAGCGTAACCTTCCGGTGTTTGAATCCCTGGGCAAGAGCGAATTTCTCGAACTCTTTCCCGTTGAATGGCGGGCCGTTATCCGAGCGTACAATCTCTGGCACACCAAATTTTGCAAAGACTTTGTTAAGACGTGGTATCACGGCCTTAGCAGACACTGAGGTTATCACTTGCACAGTTGAGTATCTCGAATAATCGTCATAGATGACAAGCAGGTATGCAGATATCCTCCACCAGACAGTTCCTTGAAGTCTATGCTGAGTTTTTTTTCCAAGATCCTTCTGGCAGTAGTGACATACGAAGAGGTTCGCATGTCGTTTCTGGCGTGGTCGCCTGGCATGCAAGACACTACTTGACTTTCTTCCCGACAGCGCGTAACAAGGCCTTGGTTTTTGAGATTCCCTGGTGACCTTCGTGAGCGAGGTCGATCACGCGATGCTGCATGGCTTCAGGAATAACGATTCTTGTTCCTCTCAAAATGATGTGAACTGTAGAACAGATTGTTAATTCACCTTCGACTCGTTTGAGAGTTTTGAAGGTTGGAGAGTTGACGTTTAGGCGCTTTGCCGGTTCAAAGTGTTGAGGTGTTGGCGATGTAGTTTACGTGCTCTTCTGCTATGCGCTCTTGTCGACTCCTGGGCCGCGTTAACTTCTCTGGATGGCGTGACATGTAATCGGCAGGGCTTCTTCACCCATCTTGTAGGCCACCATTACTTGGTAGGGCTGCAATCGGAGTGTCCATCTTTCAATGCGGGCGGGTGGCTTCGATTAGACATTATTATAGATGGCAAGTACAGGCTTGTGGTCCGTGTTGACAGTTACCGGTTTTCCGTAAATGTAGAGGTGGAAGTATTCGCATCCCCATACTACGGTCAGTGCTTTGCATTCTGTCTGACTGTATTGTTCATCAACTGCAGTGAGTGATCTACTTGCGTACGCGACCACGTGCTTGTCGCCGGTGGCGGGGTCTGTCTGTGCAAGCTAGTATAGCACCGAGTCCTACGGGGCTTGCGTCAACGTTGATTTCAGTATGCTTAAGTCAGGATCAAAGTACGCGGTCACGGGTGCTTCTGTCAGGGCATTCTTGAGCTGATTAAGAGTACGGTCATGATGTTTTGTCCACTCCCACGGCGTGTCCTTCTTTGTGATCTCACGTAATGGCTGCGTTAGAGTTGCGTACGCAGGGATGAAGCACGAACAATAGTTCGTCATTCCAAGTAGACTCCGTACTTTGGCAGCATTGTATGGCGGTTGAAGATTGATGATGGCTTGTACCTTCTTCGGGTCAGCGGAAATTCCCCTGTCGGAAAAGACGTATCCGAAGAACTCGAGGCTGTTCTTGGAGAAGACACACTTGTCTCGGTGCAGGGTAAGGCCTTTCTCTCTAATTTTCGTTGGACTGTTTTTCGTAAGGGTCGATCATGCTCTTCCTGCGTTCTTCCGTAGACCAAGTGTCGTCACTGAGGTTGATTGCTTCCTGTATTTGGCTCAGTGTTTCCCGGACGGCGTTCTGGAATTTCTCGGCTGCGCTTGAGATTCCGAAATTGAGACGCGCGAATCTTCGAATACCAACGTGCGTACGGAATGTGGTTATGTACCTCAATTCGGGGGCAAGTTCTAGTTAATTATATCCTTGGTTCAAATTGAGCTCTTTCTCTCCGTTGAGGTCTCCGATTACTTCTCTAATGGTCGGCGTTATATGGCGTTCATGTTGTATTGATACATTTGCTTGCCTTATGCCAACGCACATTCTTATCTTGTCGGCTTGTTTGGATTTTGGCAACAACAACAGGTGACACCCACGCCGTTATGCTCGTCGTTCTCTAACTGTTCTTCAAGTTGTTTTCTTACGTGAAAGGGTACATGTCGATGTAGTTGTGCAGATGGTTGGACGCTTTCATCGGTGTGCAGATCAACTTGATAGTCTTTCAGCTTTCCCAGACCGAAAAACAGGTCTTCATACTCTTGCACAAGTTGCTGGAATTCTGATCTTGGTTCTGTTGCTAGAGGACTTGCGATGGAAATGAGTCCTAGCTTTTAAGACGCTCGCCAACTGAGGAGTGATC
Source organism: Antipathozoanthus remengesaui (assembly GCA_025434805.1). Taxonomy (NCBI): domain Eukaryota; kingdom Metazoa; phylum Cnidaria; class Anthozoa; order Zoantharia; family Parazoanthidae; genus Antipathozoanthus; species Antipathozoanthus remengesaui. The sequence continues at coordinate 8,168 of JANSTR010157028.1, forward strand.
TGCCGGCTCCCTGTGTGACGTAGATAATTTCTTATGACGTTAGTCCGTCTTCAGTTGTCAGGGATACCGCAAACTTTCCAAGCATCTTCAAGGGTTTATTCGACATATATGGGTACACGCGAGTGGATGTTTCCTGAAGTTTGGGCTGATCTTTATGTTTCTCGTTTTTGTCAAGGATGTTAATACTGGATCAAGAGTCGGCCATTAGCGTCAGCCATGTGCCTCTAATTTTCACTTTGAACATCGGGTGTTTCGTTTCTTTACCGTTAATGCTGTGGACATTCAACCAGAATGTGTTTTCATTGTCACTATCGCTGTAGACGTCATCAGGGTTTCTTAGAGTTTTCTGTTCTTGGCCGGTTTGTTTTGGCTTTGATTTACTTCGACAGACGGAGTTGAAATTGTCTATCTAGCCACAGTTGCGGGACTCTTTCTGGTACGCTGGGCAAGCTGTCTTACCATCGTCGTGCGGGTATGATCCACCGCAATTTCTGCATTTGGAATTCCTTGGGTGCGATCCGGACGGTTCATTCCGGGAAGGTCCATTCCGCGATGGTCCATTTCTAGACTTTCCATTCCTTTGTTTCCGACGAACTTCTACATGTTTTCGAAGCTTGTCTACACCTTCTTTCTACTCTTTCTTTTGGTTCTCTAGGGTTGCAACTTGAGTTTCTGCGAGTTCTAGAGTTTTGCCATAGTCCAGCAATTTTTGAAGAGTGATTTCTGGCTCGTTAAGCGCTTTTTGCCTCAGCTTTGTGGACGTGCATTGCTGCACAATCTGCGACTTGATTTCGCGATCGGCGTCTGCAAATTCACATGTTTCCGAGAGATACTTTAGACGAGTGTAATTGCTTCTTGCTTCGCCTGCCTAAACTGGTATTCTTCGTGGGCTATGTTCTTCTTGGGTGTAAAGTACGTTGTGAGAGTGTTAATGTCTTTTTCGAGCGGATTTTCTTCGCCGGTGGCTGTGGTGTTGGGAAGAGTGTCGAATATGTCGTTTACATCTTCGCCAGCGTAGTAGAGGAGCAGAGCTTTTTGTCGCTTTTTGTCTGTGATGTTTAAGGCGATGACTAAATTGCGAAATCGGACTACATACTTCTTCCATCGAGGCCTAGATCTCCTTGATCCTTTGTGATATCAAATGTTGGGGAAGGCGGCAAAGTCGTCATGTTGCGGCTTGTTCTAATACGTCTGTGTCTGCCCGCTTGGTTTCGAAAGTTTGCTTGCTTCTCGCGTAGAGATGCTTACTAATTCTTTATCCTTGTCGCCAGTGTGATAATCAGAGAATTGAGCTGTATAAGGTTTTGGGTTTCACGCAAATTTAATTCGCTTAAACTCGTCGCTCTGTTCGTTAACAGGTGTGTCCTTTTTCCCGCTAGACAGTTTCAATCTCTAGATTTTTAATTCACTAGGTTCTTATATACGGGCATTTAATGTAGCTAAAGTACCTGAAGTTCATCTACGGCATATATATCTGGGGTGCCCTGGTAGGAAAATGAGGGCTGAAGGGGATAATAATGAGGTTACCTTGAAGGCATGCACATTAAATACAATGCAGAAGAGGGTTCGATCTTGCTTAGTGGAAAGCAAATGTGATTTGACAGGTTTCATGAAGAAAAGGAATGGGGCAAAAATACAGAGAGGAAACCAATCAATACCAATTATAAGATATGTCCACTGCAAGATTAATCCACAGTAAGATATGTCTACTGTTAGTTACGTACACTGTAGGAAATGTCCATTATAAGTTAATGTGTCCACTATAGGATATGTCCACTGTAAGATATATCTATTGTAAGATATATATGTCCACTATAAGATGTGTCCACTGTAAGATATGCCGACTGTAAGATATGTCCACTCTAAGATATGTCCACTATAAGATGTGTCCACTGTCAGATATGCCGACTGTAAGATATGTACACTGTAAGATATGTCTACTGTAAAATATGTCCACTGTAAGATTTATCTACTGTAAGATATATCCACCTTAAGATATGTGCACTTTAATATATGTCCACTGTAAGATATATCCACCTTAAAGTATGTGCACTTTAATATATGTCCACTGTAAGATATGTCCACTGTAATATATGTCCACTGTAAGATATATCCACCTTAAGATATGTGCACTTTAATATATGTCCACTGTAAGATATATCCACCTTAAAGTATG